>CAIGRT010155214.1:0-13230 GCA_903798405.1 Fraxinus platypoda
AAAAAAAAAAAAAAAACACTAAATTGGAAAATGCTTGTGGATGGACATAAAATTTTAAAATATAAGGATATTCCTAAAAATTTGCTTGTTTTTCTCGTAATTTTTTTTTTATATTAAAAAGAGAAAAAGAACTCCGTACGTCATTATTAAAGGAAGGTCGAAAGCTGACATCACATATCTATTTGTCCGCTCCTGATAGGCTCAATGACTCAGCTGCCTCATAACATTCCCTTTTCACCCTTGGAAACTTGGCACTTTCTCTAGGGCAAAATAGACATTTGACCACACGCGGCATATACGCAGAATTTTAACGCGGTCACTGAATTTCAAGAACCTATCAAGGAAGTGTTTGGCCACTGAATTTCTCAGAATCTCTCTCTATATCTATACATATACAGACACATCACACTTATCTCTTTCTGTAATTTTTCTCTATTTTCGTAGTGTTTTTAGTGGTGTGATTTTGTCTGACGAGAAGATAAAGAATAAGGTTGATTTATGGCTGTGATTTCGAAGGACCCTTTACCGGTCGGATACAGGTTCCGGCCGACGGATGTGGAGCTGATCGATCATTATCTGAAGCACAAAATAAACAGACGTGAAAAAGAAGTTAAAGTTATTCGTGAAATTGATGTTTGTAAATGGGAGCCTTGGGACTTGCCAGGTAAAATTTGTTGTTGATTTTTTTGGGGTTTTTTATCCAATAATTTATTGGTGTTTTCTGGAAACGATCGTGTATTTTGCGGGCAAATAAAAAACTTTTGTACTTTTTGTTATTTGTTGGGTGATTTTGATGGTTTATAATATTAGGTTTTTTGGGGGGTTTTTGAGATGAATCAGTCCAATTGAAATTTGGGGATTTTTTCATTAATTCCTCTGAAATGATAATTTTTTGTATTTTAGTGAAATTCTTGTATGAATGTGTATTCTTGTGCATCTTTAAATAAAATGTAGCAGAGCTTTGACAACGTGTGAAAAAAACAATTGTCGGTGAACATATTATTAATATGAAGTAATTTTGAGTAAAAATTGTTTGCCAACCAATATTCCTGATAAGTAACTCTTGAACGGAGTTTGGACAAAAAAGTGTGGATATTCATGTATTTGTATATCTTTCTGTTTCTTCAGCTTTATCCGTGGTAGAGTCGGCGGACAATGAATGGTTCTTCTTCTGCCCGAAGGATCGTAAGTATCAAAATGGTCAGAGGTTGAACCGGGCTACGGAAAAAGGTTACTGGAAAGCAACAGGTAAAGATAGGAACATTACTTCTAAGCGGGGAGTAAAGATTGGGATGAAAAAGACTCTGGTTTTCTACAGAGGTCGTGCTCCGGATGGCAAAAGGACTAATTGGGTGATACATGAGTACCGAGCTACAGATAAGTCACTCGATGGCACTCATCCTGGTCAGGTTGGGACTTCTCTTAGAGCATTTCTTTTCTGTTTGGATATGGGCAATTACATTGTCATATTATCTTGGTTTGTGGGTTGTTAAGATTCTTAGCTTGTAGAATGTTCAATTGATATGTTAATTTTCACATCAAATAGTAGGACGAATTGTAGCTTGCCTTTAGTTAATTGAATGTGTTCATTTATTTAAATTTGGCATTCCTCTCTGCATAGTTAAATAAAAGAATGGGATATCAGTATTTAATTATGTATCTATGGTATTTTATTTTTATTTTTATTTTTTGTATCATCTTTTTGCTGTAGTTGATGATGTATGCTTTTACCAGGGTTCCTTTGTGCTCTGCCGTCTTTTTAAAAAGACTGATATCAAACAAGAAGATAACACTGAAAGTTCCAACGTTAATGAAGGTGAAGAGATTGTATCATCTCCTACAATAGCCAAACCTCCTGCTGAAGATGAACAATCGGAATTAATTACTCCAGCAGTGAGTGGCCTAGTTGAAATGCAGCCTTCAAGTGCTGAAAGCAGTCCGACCTTAACTTCTGAGAAAGAAACAAGTGAAACTCCTATACCTTTTGACTGGTGGGACACTTTCTTCAACGCTGATAGTCACATGTTAGGCTCATCAATTCTGGTGAGTGTTGTCAACTTAAAATGATTTAGCTATGTTTCTATCATCAATTAAAGGCTAATAAATGATACATCTTTTTGATTTTTTTCTTCAGCCTAACTCGGAGCTGGAGAAAGCACTTGGAAGTTCGTGCCCTCCAATGCCAGAGTCATTGGATTCAAAAATCTTCTCCCCTTTGCATTCACAGATGGAAACTGACTTTGGAAATCCTTACTTGGATAAAACCTTCATCAATAACATCAATTGTGATGATAGAGCTAACCCATTTCAATATGGAACAAATGCTACTGATGATATTGATGAGTTCTTGAACTCGGTTCTTGTCAATTCAGACGAGCATCCCTATGAGGATTCTGGCATATGTGAAATGTCACCCCTTGAAAGTCCGTTGTACTTTAACCCATCGGAATTAGTTAAGGATATTAATTCATGTAGTGAATCAGAGGCGATCGTACAGGTATTCGAAAGTTGCTAAGTTGCTTGTTGGTGTGTTCTTTTTTGCAAGTTAACTTTAAACTGAGCTGCTTGAGCTTTAGTCTTATAAATGAAATTAACAGTTTGTAATCTTATGACACTCTAGTTTGGACAGCGTTCTCTGCTAAATGAAACTATAAATCACGAGCATCCGTCACAGGAGGACAACACTTTCAAAATGACTGGTGCTGGGCAAAATGCTTACAGTATGCATCAAATCAGCTATCAGTCTGAGCACAGAACGTCTTACCTGACAAATAGCAGTTATCTTGAACCCAAATCTTTATTAGGTTTCTCTGATGGCAATCAAATACCAAAAATATTTAACACGGTGGAATCAGGTGGTTCTAGCAATCCAGTGACCACTGACAGAACTGTTGAAACTGGAATCAGGTTGAGGAGTAGGCAAAATTTGAATCAAGCAAGTGCTATAAACTCTGCAGCACAGGGGAGTGCCCCTAGAAGAATTCGCTTGCAGAAGAAAATGCAAGTTGGACCAGTTCAATGTTTAAAGGATAACTATATAAGCCCTAAAATGGAATCGGTGGAGTCTGAGGTGAGATATTATTAGTCTTTTATTGTGAAGTGTTTTAATGTTAGTATGTTTTTGGGATTCTTGAGGCATCTTTTATACCTGGTTTGTGCAGGATGTCCAAGCTACTAATGTCAATACCTTGGATGAGTCGAAGAATAAAGATTCTAACGAAACAAATATAGAAGATGGAGAATCTCACTACTCGAGCACAAATGTACTGGGTCAACCTGATTTACCAGGTAACAGATCTGAAGATATTATTTCTGTCAGTTCGAAATGCGCAGCTGCAAGTTCAGTTTCATGGTCTGTCTACTTGCCAATGGTAATTGTGGCCGTGAGTTTTATCATCGTCCTTGTTGGCGTTTGGGGATACTTCAGATTTTGAATAAACTTAAGAAAGAGATCACCTTTTTTGTACATTAACTCACTAACTCTCTTTAGCTGACAAGGATTACATGGCAGTGCTCGTTATTTCTTTTTTAATTTATTTCTGAGTGCTATTAGTATATCTTGTAGAGGATCTTTTCTTATATGTAATATGATTCTAATGGAGAGGACTTGGTTTAACAAGCTTGTTTTGATTGTAGTCTTTTTTTCCTCATCATTTTTGTCCTTTTTGTTTTGTGAATAGTTGTTATTGGGTTTGCTTAATTGTAAACAATGTAGACAAGCTTGTTTTGATTGTAGTCTTTTTTTCTCCTTATATCCTTTTTTTTTTTTTTGTTTTTTTTGTTTTTTTTTTTTTTTTTGTTTTTTTTTTTTCCCTTTTTTTTGGGCTTATTCTCAGCTTGTGGGCCTTTTTTTTAATTGACCAGGTCACCAAGCCCNGATTTGTTTGTTTTGTTTGTTGTTTTTTTTTTTTTTTTTTTCTTTTTTTTTTTTTTTGTTTTTTTTGTTTTTTTTTTTTTGTTTAGTCATTTTTTTTGCCCTTTTTCCTTCACAGTATAGGAATTTAGAGAATGCTTTCTGGGTTGCTGGCATGGCTATTTTCATGGGGCTTTACGTCCGCCTCGATTCACATATCATCTTGTATCTTCTTTATTATTCTTTCTTGTGAATATCAGAGTTTCTCATGAACTTCAGCTGTATTAGAAGGGATAATTTTGGAGGAGTGGCATGCTGTAAATACTCTGAAGGATGCTTGAATTTGCCCCAGAACCTGGCCCAGTTCTAACACGTATATTAAGAGAGATTGTACAGAAATAAATATTATTATAGTTTTGTCTTGTATATTGTAGTCGTCTTTTATTTTTAATTTAAAAGTCCTTTCCCTAACTTAGTCCTGTTTTGAAATTATAAACTGACATTACGTTTTATTGGAATCACAATTTTTATTCAGTTAGAAACTGTCAGCTTATAATCTCAAAATGTTTCGTCAAACATGGCTTATAAAGATGAAAAATTACATTTTTGCTAGTTTCATTTAAAAAAATGGAATAAACTCAAATACATTCTTTTAACTCAACCAAGATTAAATGAAGTGGAAATGTTTTATATATTAATATATTTTGAGGGTTATTTCATTTTGGGTCACATGGAACAAAATCTCAATCGAATCACCCATCTTTAATTTATTTCAATCATATCACTGAATTTCAGTTTACTTACATGACTAGTCACACCGTTGACCCTCATTGCTAAACTTGACGTCTGAAACCTATGTGGACCTTATTCACCCAATAAATCTGGACGATTATTTAAAACAGTTGACGGATAATTTATCGACACCATAGACTTGGCTCGACCCGAATACTACCCATACTTTTGGAAGGCCCAAGATGGAGATGGATTGGTGGTTTTGATTATTATGGGGTTTATTGGTTAGGCCCATTTACCAATTATTAAGTTGGCCCATCGCCCAATTATGTAACCTAATATATATCCATCTCTCTTGTGTAACGGTGTGTGAGAGTTGGTGCAAGTAAGGAGTGTGAGAGAGGGGGCAGCTGAGAGAAAGAGAGAGGCAGCCGGTTTTGGGAGTTTTCTTGGTGAGACTCTACCATTGTTACCCTCTTCTTCTTCCTTCCTACGTGAACTTGCTAACCACCACCACCATGATCCTTTGTGGATGAAATCTTGGAGCAACCAAGTGGAGGAAGGCTTTGGGTTGAGCTTGAAGTCGTGTGGTGTTCGATTGGTTATTCTGAGCCCGAAATTTTGGTTATTGGATCCCCAAAATCTTACAAACGGAAATCAACAGGGAAGATAAAGAAACCCAACAGAAGAATAATTTCATATAAACTAGCTGTGAAATGTACAAATACGCTTTACAGCATCTAAAATTCACAATAACATAGACGTTACTAAAAATGGTTTATGCAATAGCATCATTATCTACTTACATGCCTAGTAGCAACTCAACAATTTTGGCAATATTGAATTCGTCGACTTCTGGGCAAAATTGATCCTGACCCAATGTTGGGAGAGAAGCTCCAGGTGAAGAGAAGTTCGACCCATGTGGTCTACAACCTTAGGTAAACCGGACGGAGCCGGAATTTGAAAATTTTGGACATGGCGTAAAGGGCTTCGCGACTGACGGTATTTCTTTGATTAATTCAGATTGTGTAGATGTAGTTTGGGGTAAATTGGAACCATGGTTGAGCTCGTTTGGGTCTGGGCAATGTTCCAATGGTGAGCTCCGGTGAAGTTGCTGGCCGGAGGTGGAAGTTCATGTAATTTTCAGATTTTCAGGTTGGGCACTTTGTGTTTCGATTCCGGCCAGATTACCTGGAATTAGAAGGTGATTTTTGGTGTGAATTGAAGAGGAGATTGGAGGCTTCCCACCAGCACCAATGTCCGGTGATTTGGATGGCCGGAAAATGAGCTCATAGTTGTGGTTGAAAATGGGCAAAAATCGTCTGTGGAGAGAATTTACTAAGACTTCACCTTTTTTGATGATTTAGAGGGGTTGTGGGATTTTTGCAACATTTTTAAAACGTTGCGTAACGATCAGAAAAAAAATATTGCGAAAAACGTCTTTCGCAACGTTTTAAAAAACGTTGCGAAAGATGCTTTGTCTTATGCAACGCTTAAAAAACGTTGCGAAAAATAAAAAATTTCGCAACATTAAAAAAATGTTGCAAAAAGGTAACATTAGCAACATTCACTTCAAAAATGTTTGCAAATTAAGCAATGACAACATTCACGTATTAGAATGCTGCGATAGACCCTTTTAGCAATATTTAACTACCGAATGTTGCCTTTTATGTGTTGCAAATGATCATTTTTGGCGTAGTGAAAGCAGATTCTTAGCTCGGCCTAGAAGGATAAAGATTGGTTAGTGTCAATAAGGAGAAAAATCAGCGAAAATCCTGAACTGGCAGCGGTTCACCCCCTGTGGTTGCTCTGCGAGCTGACATGGATGCCCTACCCTTGCAGTTACTCTTTCCATTATCTTTTTTCTTTCTTTCAGTAATTGTGGATAATTTTAATGTCTAGTAAATTACCATACATTCACAGTGTGAATGTTTGAAAATTTATTGGCTTTAATGTTTGATGTGCAGAGTTAGACAGGTATAAGATTTTAGCTTTCAACTTATCAAACAAGCAAGTAACGTTTGATTGTATTTTGATTTATGGATTGCTTTTATATATTATGTGTGCAAAAGGAGCTGGTAGAGTGGGAGCATAAGAGCAAAACACACAACAATGTCGCTTGGTGCTGCTAAGTTACTCAATGAACGGAAGGACGTGATCAATGATATAGGGAAAAATAATGCTATGTGTACACCATGAGGTGTACACACGGCCTTACACCCCTCTCACATGGAGGGGACCCACAAATATTTTATTATGTGTGGGCCCCCTCCATGTGAGGGGGGTGTAAGACCGTGTGTACATGATTATGTACACATAGCATGATCATATAGGGAATTGGTTATTGCAGTGAAATTTAGTCAAAATGATTGGTGTTTGATGCTTTCAAGATTTTTTTCTGAATCATTGCATGTGTGATTGGAGGGTACTTGGGAATCATTGCTTGTGCATATTGCAGTATAAAATCGAAATATTTGTGGGATTTAGTGAGCCTTGAAAAAGAGTTTTGGAAAATTGATTCAATTAGGATGGATTTTCTATTTCCAATTTTCAGGCTCCAACACTATGCTACCGAATTCAGCAAGAGAATACAGAGGAGGGTTTGTAGAGAAATGATGAAAAAAAATTTAGTTTGTGAAAGCTACGAATTCAACCCTAAAATCATTTAGAGGGGATGAATAGGTAAATAACGCGGAATTAAAAATTAACAATTAAAAGTAACAATTCACTTTTTAATTATTTTAGATGTTGAGTTAATCAATTCAATTTTATC
The DNA here is from genome assembly GCA_903798405.1 of Fraxinus platypoda. Lineage (NCBI taxonomy): Eukaryota > Viridiplantae > Streptophyta > Magnoliopsida > Lamiales > Oleaceae > Fraxinus > Fraxinus platypoda. The sequence continues at coordinate 7,359 of CAIGRT010155214.1, forward strand.
TTATATTGAATTGCCACAATAATAAATAAAGTTGTAAATAGTACAAGATTTGTTGATGGAGAGAATTCTTTACAGGATTAAAAACTTCGAGATCAAACAAGTAATTTCTACTATAGACAATAAAAACTTACAATATAATCCAATCTAGAAAACTCACTGGACTCGATGATCTAATTCATACAAACTCCAAGACCCTTTGGAACGTGCTTCACTCACACATACTCCCGATCTTTTGAAATTGTCTATCTCATGTGGATCACCAAGAACACATTGTTCTTGTACCTGTCATGTGCTTCTAGTCCAACCTCCCTCAATCTTTAATAACCTCTGAAAGCTATAGAAAAAGTACATTCCTGATTATATTCAAGAAGTGGGTGTTTTGGATTATTTGAGTTTAATGTTTTTCCCAACTTGTGGTTGATTGATTTCAAGAATCAAATGTTTAATCTCAGTATGCTAATTTGTTCTATGATCTTGAAATGATGTTATGAAGATGTATTATAATGATCAACCGCCCACAAAAACATAATGAGAATTGAATATTTACAATATGAGGTATTTTGGTAGTCTAGGATATATAAAACTCTTGAAAATCGTGAACTAGGATTTCTAGAAAAATACTATTGCTCGAGCATCAGTTGGCGGCATGCTAGCGTAAATCTGACGACTCTTTCTCCATGTTTCATACTCGAACTCAAAAACTCATAATCCGTCTATACAACACCCAAAAGACTTATTGATTTTTACAACTATTTTATAATAATCATTTTGTCTAAAAAATTGTCAATACAATTAAAAATCTAATAAACTCTCCATTGGCATTCTTTGACAAAACTATACAATATAAGTCAAGGAAGTTAAAACAAAACTAATCTATCCAAACTCGAATCAAATGTCCGTCTCTTGCATTCCTTGTTATACATGTTTCCTGAAATCAACAGCCCAAATACCAAGTGTAAAAGTACGTGAAACAAGAAATATAATAATTGAAACATATTATCATAAATATGCTAGCTAGATTGAGAAGTAATACTAATGTTAATCAAAACATCACTGAAACATTAATATCACAGAACATCAAAACTCAAAAATGCTAAGCATTCAAAATAATCATCTCTCCCAATATTATCATGAAATAATATCATCTCTCTCAAACTCTCCCTAAAATGCAGTTAAATTAGACAATTAGACTAAAATGCCCACCTCTTCCCTTTTTTTGTCACAAATGGTGAAGGGGGCCAGATCAACAATATACAATAACTCAAAGATGCAGTTGATAACATGTACAAGCATAATCAATTATCATTAAATTTTTTCACATACTTAGTTCAAGTCTAAATTAAGTAAATTATATAAGTGACTCATGTGTGTAAAATGCCACTAATTCCTTGTGAGCAAGACTCCAAACTTTAACTTTGTGAGAAAGAACATGCTAAATATCACTATTAAATAAGTTTATTCCTCTAATAATGAAAGTCAAACCAAGAATGCATATTAAGACTTATAAATGAAGCTCATTTTTCATGTATATTATTATTTTTCCCCTGACTTTGAGTATATACATTTTCGCACAATTTCCATTTTTCTTTTTAAGCTCATTATTTTTTGGGTCATGCTATGTGTATATAGGTGTGTACATAGGGGTTGACATAATGTGAGTTGGGGTGGGGCCCATGCTACAGTCCGTGGGTCCCACCCCACTCACATTATGTCAACCTCTATCTACACACATATGTACACATAAATTAATCTTTATTTTTTTTACATCTTATGTGCAAACTCTTTTCCATTAAGCGGCTAAGATGACCCATGTAACAAGTTTCAGGTCGATGACTACAAGTCAGTTGACCGTAGGATATCACTATATCAGGTTATACGAAACCCTTGGGTTTAATTGCTCTAGTCAAATAAGTTTCAAAAAAGAGCATAAGATAAAACATTTTTTTTCTTTTAAATGGCTATACTAGAGTATAGGTATATTAAATTAAGGTTAATCCATGTTCAAGGTCACCTTACTAATAGATAACGGTCATCTCAAATCTCACACACACGGTCAAGACTCATTCACAAGATCATAGTTTGTGCAATGTAGATAGTACTGAAGAAACATATACTCAGTCTCCACATAAATTTAAACAAAGTAATTGAAAATATGCTACAGCATATCAATTAAGCTCATACTCGATCACATCACACATATTCAAGTAAATCATATATCATCTGTAGTAAAAAAAAAAAATTCATTTTCTTAATGTTTCAAATTTTTTAAAAAAAATCAAACTACCTAAAAAGCAAGACAAAAATGAGATGAATGCAATAATGAATGAATCACAATTAATAAATATAAGCATGCATTAAAAATATCTAATCAGTTAGGTATACAAATGTTCTTACCTTTAAAAGCCCCGTAATCAATTTTAAAATTTTTCAGATCACTCTTTTTCACCCAAACCTTGCTAGAAGCAGAATTATTCATAGTCAATTATTTTAATAACACAGTCAGTTGACTTACCTGATCAGTAAGAAAGTCAACTCTACTAGATATGTTCTGATTTCTACTTCTTTTCACAAGTCTATTGCATCTAGGCCTTGTGTGTCATAACTCAACACAATTAAAGTATGTAGGAATAAATCTATGACCAAATATACGTGGTTCCTGAAATTGATTTCTATTTGGAAACATCCTACGTAGTCCAATGGGATTACCTACTCTCTGAGTCTTATTAGGTACAAATGTGATTTTGGAAGTGCTAACCTCATGAGGATTAGAATTATCATAACCTAGACCACTCATGTTTCCAGAAGACTTGTTCATCCTTAAAAGATTATCAAGCTTTTAGGAACCACCAGAGAAATCAAGAAGTTGAGACTTGGAATATTCAAGTTCGTTCAGAAGGTTCTTAACCTGGATTTCTAATTTATCATTCTCAATGGTCAGCTCACTAACTCCCCTAGAGGACTTATCAAGTTCACCTGTAAGATTATTAATCTTAGATTCTAGGAATCGATTCACATTATCTAATTTATTGAGGTACAAGGTAGACTCCTGAAGGTCAGCTACAAGTTTCTTTCTAACTAACTCAAGTTCATTGACTTTCTTAAGCACAACTTTATTCACCTTCTTAATCTTAAGACTCTCTTCAAATAATTGTTGATGAGCCTCATGAATCTCTTCCCCATCTTCAGAATCTTTCTCAGAATGCTCACCACTATCTACTTTCCCAATCTTCTCACTGTCCATATTAGATTCACTCTTAATTCTAGCAGTAGATGCCATAAACTTCCCACTCTCCTCATGAATGGATCTCTCACTTTGATTATCTGAGCTAGACTCGTTATCAGTGAAAGTTGCATTCATAATTTTACCCCGATTTCTCTTACCATTAGGGCACTCACTTCTATAGTGGCAAAAACCTTAACACTTATGACATATCACAGTGTTAAATTTCTTTCTAGACTTATTCGGGTCTCCTCTATGTCTCTCTTTACTCTTCTTCTTATTTCTAAACATTACTTGAAAATTCTTAGCAAAGTAGACTATTTCCTCATCATTAAGTGATTTCGAATCAGAAGAATCATGATAATCATCCTTAACAGTGTTCAAAGTCAAATACTTATCTTTCTTAGGTTTAACTAATGTTTGTTCATATGTTTGGAGAGATCCAACCAATTCTTCAACCTTAATAGCATCTATGTTCTTACTTTCCTTTATGGCGTTTAGGCCTAAATCTATTCGTTAAAATAGACATGATAACTAACAAATTATGTCGCATTTTTTCAGTCAACAAAAATTGTTTGGACCAGGCACGGTCCTTGCTCGTCAAGCCTATGGGATTGGTAGACAAGTCATATTCTTTAAAGAACGAATAAAGTCACGAGAAATCAAGATAAGAGGATAAAATCAACCATCTTAACTTTTTTATAAATTTTCCATTTGTCAAAGGCATGCATGGTGCTGGCCCACCGCATGGCCTATCACTGGCCGACCGCCTATAAATGAGTGGTCCAAAATATTTTGACACCTTTATTTCAAGATTCCATTACCATCATGATGACCAACAAGGTAGTAGTATGGTGACAGAAAGTTTCTCATTGAAGTGAATCAAAGAAACACTGGTACGCTCCCCTTTGCTGTGAAACACATTTGTATGATCAGCACTTTAAAAAATACATGAAAATCCATGCATCCATCCATTCAATGCACCTAACTGCCCCCATTACACTTGGCTTCAGAAACAGCAAAATCTACAACATATTTTTGAATGGCAGTGTGTCATTTGTTTCCCAGATTATAATCCATTTACATGGATAAGTAAGTCAAAATCTACAACATAAGATTGATCGAGTAGTCTCACTAGGGGATTGGATATAGCTTTCCTTGTTCGAAGCTCTCTCAAGCGCAATAAAGAGTACAATAACAAATTAAGTGTTTATTGATGATAAATTTAAGGACAACTATGTTATTTCTTTTTATTGTCCGTTCAATACTTTAATACATCTATTTCAAGATTTAAAACAAATTAAATATTTAAAAAGTATAGCATACGTTATTTATTTTATATGTTGATAAAAAAATATACAAAATGGTATTGTTATCAAAGTTGGAGATGGAAGATTGGCACATTCTTGAAATCAAAACAATTTTAGGAATACAAAACTTTTGTCTGAGTGTTTGAAGTTTTAACCAAAGTGGGATTTGCATGTGTCCCATGCTGAGTCATTTCCACGCAAATTCCCTCAACTTTTTTGAATGGAAAGTTTTCCATCAAAGACAAAGTTACAAGTTGAACCAAGAAAAAGTAACCTTTCTAATTTACCATGAAAAATGTAAATTGATTTGGCAATAAATGATGGGAAGGAGATAGGACACGTCATCAGCCTCCATGTCCATTCTTGTTTGGTAAGGTAGGTGATCAAAAATCATTTGTAGGGTACCCATATCTTTCTCCATTCATGTTACCAAAAGCTTTAGTATAGTAGTAAGAGCAATTTCTAACTCAGTTATAACAAGGAAAAAATAGTCATTCACAGCCTTTAAAAGATCTTAATCAGCGATCAAGCTCTGCTGCCCGCTTATCACTTCCTGCGGAAAAATTCTCGAATAGATTTCGTTGTTGTCAATTTAAATAGTATATGAGTTGGGTTTAGAATGTCGTGACTTAATATGATTCTTATGTATCATTAATATTAAAAGAGAGAACTACAATGAGCCAATTACCGTAGTACATATGTGTTGTGACAGAAACATATTAGCTTCTTTTCTATTAGTTGTGTCAAACGTTGTATAGTCTAATATACTAAATATACAAAATCTAATTGTATAATGAGTGTATTTATCCACGTTAAATCATCATATAATTTTGTCTTCCACATCGTGTGACATGTGTTACATACATAAGGTATCAAGAAATTTGATACGTCGGTAGAATTAATCAAAGGTCATTTCAATTCCAACTAAGTACTAGCAAAATTCAAGATTGCTAATTTAAGGGACGGAACAGCCCATGTGAAACCAACTAGTCAGCATGTGGATCATTACATGCAAATGATCATTAGTCCTTTGGTCCTAATCAGTGTCGGCTAATCAGCACATAATGTCCACAAATTGTGTCGAAAAGCTAACTTTTAAGTTTTAACAAAGATGGAAAAAATTGCTAAATCCTTGCCAAAATGATGCAAAAAGGTGTAATAATTTTGAATAGTGTAATTAAAACTCAATCATATCATATTCTCAAAAAATGTTATATCATACACATGCATTATTAGGAAGTGGTCAAGAACGACACAAACAAAACTTTCTAGAATTGTAGGACCGTCATAGAATTTCAAATGATACTTTACCTAAAAGTTACTGATTAAAAAAAAAAAAAAA
>CAIGRT010155226.1:0-24789 GCA_903798405.1 Fraxinus platypoda
GGTGGGTTAATTGTCTATATATATATATATATTTATTTATTTATTTATTTATTTATTTAAATATATAAATAAATAGTCCTAAATATGTGTATGTATAGGTCAAAATATATGATTTTTGAAATGTGAAAGTTGTTTTGTTATTTTTGAAATAGTGTATAGTTAAAGTAGGAGAAATGAATTTTTTCCATATAAAAATTAATTTAAAATCCCAATTAGGGATAGACAAAAATCAACCCAAATCGCTCAAACTAACCAACCCAACCGTTTGGGTTTGTTTTTGAGTTCAATTGGATTGGATTGAGTTGGAAAATCAAATTTGAGATTGGATTGAGTTGAGTCAGGTTGGATCTCGGGTTATGAATTAAAACCCGACCCGACCCGACCCGACGAATAATCTAAAGTGAAAAATTCTAAGAGAAAAACACATAAATACAATACTTTAGAAAAGTATACAATTTCACATTTAACAAACTCGTAAAAAAGTTTCATAAATCAGGTGCTAAATAATAATATAATATATATTATTCTAACTTAAATTTAGAAAATCTATAATTTAAATTAGGGTAATTTGATAAACATAACTCACTCAAATATCTTTTACACTTCACACTTTTTCATTTTCCCTCTCTTACCTCATATTTTTCTCTCTCTAATATATATTATTTAATAATTATTTCTCTTTACACATCTCACTCTCTCTTTCTCTCTCTTGCACCTCACACTTTCTCTCTTCCTACATCCATGATTTTTTTAAAAAAATAAAATAAATTAGGTGGTCATATTTTGTGACATTTTGAAATCTTGTGACCTATAATTTAATTAAACAGGTCAAAGAGTCACAAACGATCACAAAAACACAATTGTAGGTGACAATTATAAATTTAATCGCAAATTACACGTTTTTATAGGTCACGAATTAATCGATCACAAATTAAAATTAATTGAATACAATTTATTTATTGGTCACAAAAATACAAATTATAGGTTACAAAGCACACATTTTTTAGGTCACATGTTATTTTTTGGTTACAAATTTTAAATTTTATTGTTCACAATTACCCAATAATTGGTTATACTCGCTCTTCATTCCATCCACTCTACTATATACCACTTCCACCACCATCGACACTACCAAAAAACACGAGAACGTTGCAGCCATGCGTCATCTCACTACCACCATAAACCACCACTACCACATACACAGATCAACTCTAACATGCCATCATCACCTGTAATGCACCACCACAGCCACCACTTGCATCATCATTGCCGCCGCCGCCACCACCTCCTCCAATCCACCAACTCGCCACCATAAACACCACCACATCCACATCAAATCCAAATGAACACCATTACCACAATCCATACACCACACTACACCACACCACAATTATTTTGTGTTCGTATGTAGAAATAGTGTTTTGTAGAGAGATTGTGTGTGGCTTTCTTTTTCAAAATGTAGAGAGAGAGAGAGAGTGTGTGTGTTTTTAAGGGGAAGATATGTAGGTGGTGTGTTATTGAAATCCATGTGTGGGTATGGTTTGAGTGGGGTGTATATATGTTTTTAAATTATAAAAATAATTATAACCTTGATTTTTGAAAAAAATAAAATAACTATGACCTAATTTTTGAAGTTGAAAATTGAAATGTAGGGTTCAAGTTAACTTTTCCAATTTCTAAATAGACACAAATAGTGGAGACTAGATAAGGACTTAGAATGTACAACGTCCTTTTTTTTACATAGGCCAACTGACATGAATACTCTGTACAAATACAAAGTTATTTGACGATAAATTAAAAATTAAGAATACGATGATGAAATCAATGAATCTTAAAAATATATATATAAAAAAGAAAATGCTTCATAATTTCAAACTTATTTATACATTATTTTTCAGAAAAAAAATCCTTATATATGTTAAAAATAATTGAGGTTTTCAAGTGGTTCAAATTGTAAAAAATTATTCAAATAAAAAAAAAAAAATACTCGAGTCCAACTTGAATTGGACCCAAGCCCAAATCGACCAACCCAATCAAAACCGACTCAAACTTGATTGGTATGGGTTGGGTTTAAACCAATAATTGGTTGGACTTGTTTGATTTTAGATCAAATCGATCGTGTTGGATTGGATTTGAATTGGATAAAAAATCGACCCAACCCAATCCACGCTCAACTCTAACCGCAACAACAATTTAATACAAACTCAAGTTTAATGTCAAAAGAAAATGATTGAGATTAAATCACTCAAATTAGGCTACATAAGTTGTCCTAACCTTTTAAATTAGTTGCACATTGTTTCAATGAAACACAAATTGAATAGTAGGTCCAATACTGGATTTTTGAAAGAAATAAAAGAAAGCCGAAGATCAACAATGAATTCCGTAGTTTGCACTTCGAAAACCTAACTTAAACTCCTCCCTCCTTGATTTGCTTCAAACCCTAATTTGTCTTGTGTTTTTTCTCTCCTTGAAAGCAAGATTGTAGAACCCCTTTGAAGTATGAGAATTTAGGTATTTACAGTGTTCCACCTTGAAATTCATGCTTAGAAGTCCCCAAAATACCTTTAAACTCGTTGGAGTCTAGTTTCCCGACATTGATCATGATGTCACCGAGCATGCTGGAATGCAGAAATCTACTTCTCCTCTTGGCAGTCGCGTAATAATGTTTCATACTCTATGTGTTGCTCGTGCATTGCGGTGGTAGTTCATCAGGATCCTACCAGTACATGTGCCAAACTTCTTCTTAGAGACAGAGCAAACTGTCTACTTAGTCTTTTTCGTTCTCCTTTACTTTTTAATTTTCTCCACATCCTTTCACCCTCCATTCAAAGCACCACATCTTTTGAACTTTATCAAAAACTCGTCCTGAAATCTTGATCTATCCTATAACATATAAAACAGAATGAAATCAATAATAGCTCGAACTAAACAACTAACAATCGTACAAGATTAAAGATACGGTCAAGTGTAAAAGTTACACTTTGTCAACGTGCACAATTAATTAGCGACGACAAGATTTGACCATGGCACTTTTGTTATTAATGTTAAACTATTTGATTTAAAAACTTAAAGTAGAATCAAATGTATATCATCATTTTAAATTGTCGTTTCGTTACAAATGTAGATGGACTTTAGCCTTTGAAAAATGATTTTTGGAATAATGATTTTTTAGATAACGCGTGATTGAAAAGTAAGAAAATTTTTTGTGTTTACGTGTAAAATATTTTACTTTATGAATGTGTAGTTAAAAATAAATCGAAAAAAAAAAAAAAAGAGTTGAAATATAATTTGATTAGTGATTGTCATTTTCTTGGAATCTCCTTAATTTGACACATGGACATCAATCTGAGATTCTAAACAAAAGGGCAAAATATGAAAGGGACATGGGAGTGAGTATGGAAGGAGCCATCAAACATCATTATAATTATGCTATCCACATTCTGTTAATCATCTATACAAATACATTTACACATATCACATATATGACAAAAACATTCTCATACGAGACAGATACCTGATCCTAGGTTGTCTTCGTTTTCCTTAGATACTACTACAGGGAAAAAAAGAAGAAAAAAAGAAGATAAATCTAAAATCTTAACAGAAATAGGGTAAAATTCTCTCTTTTCTTGGTTCCTCCCATTGAAAGCCAAGTTTATCTGACAAACGCACACTACCAGTGTGAATGTGAAGAAATGTTCCACATGGAAAAGAAATGAGTGTTCCTTAGAGCCGCAGCAAAATCCGTTATCTTCTTCCACTTTCTTGAATACAAAAGTAATGTCTTGTGTAATGCACTGCATAACTGCTTTTTACGTGTATGCTTTGTCTGGATTTTGAGACCTGGGCTTTTGGGATTAAATGTGTTTGATCTGCTTGGATGCATTGTGGGGGATTTTTTTAGCATTATAAAGGGTTTCGCATTGCTGATTGTGTTTGGATCTTGCTGAAAAAATGGCCCTTTTTCGCAAAATTTTCTACCGTAAGCCGCCTGATGGGCTTTTGGAGATCTCAGACAGAGTATTTGGTATGTTCCTCTTGTTTATTTTGTAAATTTTGATTCTTTATTTGTTGGAAATTATTGGGTTCTCTTGAAAATACATTTTATGGCGTTTTATATATTTACAGTAGCTTGCAATTTTATGACAATGGCAAAAACATTAATGTATGACATTATGATGCTATTTGTGAGTATAATGGGTGGTGTGATTAGCGGTAACTATGTGGTACATTTGTATCCAGCTTAAGTCAATTAATGTATGAAGATAATTTTGATATTTTGTAATTTTACTGATGTTCATTATATGTGGTATGACTTGATTGTGCGCAGATATGTAATAGGTATAATTTCATCCGTGTCTGTAAAAATTGTAATCTAAATTACTTAATTGAAGTCAGAACCCTCCGCTTCTGCATTCCCTTATTCTGGGATCCTGAATAGCGAGTATTCATGCGAATTCTGGTGTATTTGTCTGCTCATGAATGAATCTGCAGTTGGTTTGCACTAAGTTTGATAAAGCACATCTTAGTGGTCGTCTTTGCTTTCAAGATAAAATAATTAAAGGAAAGGAAACCAAATGCATCCACTGAGTCGTAACTAATGCTTTCTAGATGATAAATCATTTAACTGTGTTAAAATGGTACTTCAAAAATGACTTCTTGTGGTTTTGTAGTCTTCGATTGCTGCTTTACCACTGATGTGTTGGAGGATGATGACTATAATGTGTATATTGGAGGCATAGTGGGTCAACTCCATGAGTGCTTCCCTGATGCTTCATACATGGTATTTAACTTCGGAAAGGGAGGTGAACAACAAAGCCAGATTTCCGATATACTATCTCAGTTTGACATGACTGTGATGGACTATCCTCGTCAGTATGAAAATTGCCCGTTACTCCCCATGGAAATGATCCACCACTTTCTGAGATCGAGCGAAAATTGGCTTTCACTCGGTAAAATGAATGTGCTCTTGATGCATTGTGACAATGGTGGGTTGCCAATTCTGGTTTTCATGCTGGCTGCCCTCTTGATTTATCGGAAGCAATACACCGGGGAAAAGAAAACTTTAGACATGATATACAAGCAAGCACCATTTCAACTTTTGCAGTTGTTGTCACCTCTAAATCCATTGCCTTCACAACTGAGGTATTTACAATATGTCTCGAGAAGGAATGTGGGCTCACAATGGCCTCCGCTGGATAGGGCATTGACATTGGATTGTGTTATCCTTAGACTCATTCCTAATATGGATGGAGAGGGGGGTTGCCGTCCGATATTTAGGATATATGGACAGGATCCTTTTATGGCTTCTGATCGGACTACCAAGGTGCTTTTCTCTACGCCCAAACAGAGCGGAGCTGTGCGGCATTTCAAGCAGGTGGTTCTTAATTAAGGCATTTTTTTTCATATGCTTCTCTTTTCCTGAAATACGTTTCTGGCTCCTGCTTTACAGTTGAAAATATATAGTTTAGACTCTATGGGCATACATAGAATAATGCTTCTGTTTCGAGCTTTTGCAAATGATTTTCATGAAATGTTCTTCAGTGACAATTTATTGTTCTCTTTTTGGGGTTTCGAGTAGCTAAGAGGCTCTAATGCCATTAGTTGATGCAACTTATTAATTTTCCTTCTACCACGTAACTAGAGACTGTGTACTTTTAATGCCTGTTTGGAGTTTGAACTGGTTCTGCGGATTGCGTGAATTATGATTGAGAATCTGGCAATAGTTCTCCATCGCATAGCAATCTTTGAGGGACAGTTCACCTGATTGGATAATTAAAATAATGACATAATTAGATGTTTCTGACTAGTTGCTTATTGACGTCTACACGTTATTATAGGAAAGTTCCATGATAAAAGAAGGATAATTTCATAGAAGCTCTCAATTCTTACTTAAAAATATTATAGTTGGAGTTGAGATAATTTGGATGAATATAACACATGATTATGTAATAGTGCCATTTGTGAAATTCCAAATGGATTTGCTCGAGAAAGACTGTCCAATATGGGTTTAGTTGGTCGTTGCTAGATGAAATTGGGAGTTTTTACTTCAACCACATCTTTGTCTAGATTTGAAGTATATAACCTAGGAATTTTACAAGATATCCTGAAAGAAGTTTTTGAACTTAGCCTGTCAAACGTTGTTGATGTGTAGAAATAAGACGAATTGTATTATCAGCTCAGCCTTGAAATATAAAATTGCATCAGTTAAAATTTTCTATGCTAACTTTCATTTATAATCTAAACTATTAAGAAAAATTTGCAATTTGTTTGAAAATGTACGTTTCTAGAAAACATGATGATGGCAACTTATTTCAACTCTCTTTGATCTTCTTTGCTGAACAAAGGATTTTTGCCCTTTTCTTTTATCCTTGTTAACATCTTCACCAATTTATTACAGGCAAACTGTGAACTTGTTAAAATTGATATCAATTGCCATGTACAAGGTGATGTTGTGCTTGAGTGTATTACATTGGATGGTGATCTAGATCATGAAGAAATGATGTTTCGGGTAATGTTCAACACAGCATTTATCCCATCAAATATATTGATGCTTAACCGTGATGAAATTGATATCCTATGGGACATCAAGGATCGATTTCCAAAGGACTTCACTGCAGAGGTAAATGTCTTTTCCTTCTTTGTTTGAAATATATTATGCTAAAGCATGCAATTATTTGATTTCTGAATTGTCATCTTTTGGGTGGTTGAAGTTTCTTTTCTCAGATATGGATTCCTCTTCTTCATTGGCGGGGCTTGATTTAGCCAGTGTTGAAGACAAGGAAGGCCTCCCTATTGAAGCATTTGCGAAAATTCAAGAGATTTTTAACAGTGTGGATTGGCTGGAACCGAAAACAGAAGCTGCACTAAATATGCTCGAAACCGAAATTCTCCAAGAAAAATTGGAGATTGTTCCTCTACCCATTGGTAGAAAAGAAAACTTGGAGAATGGATTCACACCAAGTGAGAAAAATGAACTACTGGAGAGTGCACTTCTCCGGGCTGCTATAGAAAAAAAGCTGAAGTGTGGTTTTATTCAAAGAATTAATGAAGAGAAATTGGAGATTGCCTCTCCCCAGAGTGTGCAAAAGGAAATTGTTAGTGTTTCTTCTAATGGTGTTAAATATGTTGGGTTGCAGGAAATGGGTCATGCCATAGAAGAAGAGACTAAAAAATCAAAAGAATTTGAAAATGACATTAAAAGTTCTGTGCATGCAACGCCAAGTGAAACACCTTTGGCATCTTCTAAATCATCTCTGGATTTGAACTTGATTACAAAGAAGATTGAGTCCCAAGAAGTACAGGTTTCTGTTCAAAGGCGTCGTGAATCCAACATCATTTCTCCACAAATTTCTCGAAGTTCACAATCTAATCCAGCTACGTATTCTAGTTCCTTGCAAGGTTCACCTGTAGCACTTTCCAGATTTCACAGTGCACCCTCAGTACTTGGGATTACAGAACTACTGCACGATCAAGTCACCCATTCAGTTACTCCACTAGTTTCTATTTCAGCATCTGTTCCAAGTATATTGAAGCCAGCACAACTCAATAGTTCCTCGGTGCCTCTGCCATGCACACCACTTCCTTCAGGGCAGCTTTCTTTTAATTCTGAAATGGTAACAAAAGCATCCCTTCCTCCTCCTCCTCCTCCTCCTCTACCACCACCACTAACTCGACCGATGCTGTCAACACAATCAACACCAGGACCGCTGCAGCCACCAACACCATCTCAACCACAGCTAAAGTCACCACCACTACCGCTACAATCTGCTTGTCACTTATCTTCTTCACAACTGTCTCAAACTCTCTCTTGCCAAGTGCCTCCACCGTCATCATTGCAGCCATCACCACCGGTGCTGCCAGCACCATGGTCACTGCTGCAATCAACACAACCACAGTCACTGCCTCCACCTCCACCTCCACCGCCGCCGCCACTAAAGTCTTCTTGTCACTTATCCCCTTCAGATCCATCTAATACATTTACCGGAGACACTAAAATATCAGGGCAGACTGAACAACAGTTGCATCTCGATCTTCATCTGCCACCTCCTCTATTTTCTGCCTCCATCTCATCTTTGTCTTCCAACTTAAATCCTGTTTCTATACCCTTTCCACCTCCTCTGCCTCCCTTCTTGGGAACAGCTCTGCCTTCCTCTCTTAGGAACCTGCTTCCAGCTCCTTCCCTTCCCTCCCCTGCTCCACATCCCGTGGGAAAAGTTGGTTCTCCCTCTTTTAGGAACCAACCATCAGCTCCTTCTCCTTCTCTACCTCCCTCTCTTCAGAATACACCTCCTCCTCCACCTCCTCCACCCCCTTGCTTCTCAGCAGCAGATACTCCTCACTCTCTTCAGAACATATCATCAGCTCCTTCCCTTCCTCCACCGTTCTCAGTAACAGCTGCATCTCCCTCTATTAAGAACCAATTATCAGCTCCTTCACCCCCTTTCTTAGGAACAGCTGAACGTCCCTTGCCTAGGAAACAGTCAACAGCTCCTTTGCCTCCTCCCCCTCCTCCACTTCGTTTCTCAGGGACAGATGGATCTCTCTCTCAAAGGAAACCATCATCAGGTCCTATTCCTCCCCTCTCTCCACCTATTCTCTCCCAAACAAATGTACCTCCCACTCTTAGGAACATGTCATTAGCTCCCCCCCATCCACCACCACCACCACCACCACCTCCATCTTCATCAAGTGGGTCAACTGTACAGAACTCATCCACTTGTTTTCTTCCTCCACCACATTCATTATCTAGGACTACTTCTTCAACCACCTCTCAAGATTCGTTCCTGCTCCGAGCAAAAGAGTCTGCATTACCTGCCACCCCACCCCCGCCTCCACCTCCACCTCCACCTCCACCTCCACCTCCACCTTCTCCAACTCTATGTTCAGGAACAACTGTACTTTCCGCCATTAGATCTTCAGCAGCACCTCCTCCACCTCCATGTTCAGGACCAACCACAGTTTCCACCATTAGATCTTCAACAGCACCACAAGCACCTCGTCCTCGTAGTTCCATTCAGAAGGAAGCCATTGCGAGCAATTGTCAAAATGTTCCGCCTGTTCCTCCTCCGCCAGCTCCACTTTCCAATGGCTTATCAATTGCTGGCAGTGCTTCTTCACAGTCTAATTCTGCTACCAACAACAAAAGCATACCTGCACCTCCACTTTGTACGAAGGGAAGGTTGCCAATGCGTGCAAGTACAAAAATTCAAGGTCAAGGAAGAAAGGCATCCCTCAAGCCATATCACTGGTTGAAGTTAACAAGGGCCATCCAGGGGAGTCTATGGGCTGATGCTCAAAAACCAGAGGAGGCTTCAAAGTATGTCATTAAATATAACTATACTATATCTTTATTGATTCGTCTCCATGAATTACTTTTATGCGAGCATGAAAATGTGTAATGATGATATCTTCTCTTATGTTATCCATGTTAGAGCTCCTGAGTTGGATATGTCTGAACTTGAGAGTCTTTTCTCAGCCTGTGCTCCAAATTCAAGTCATGGAGGTGCCAGAGGAAAAACAAATCGGCTTACCTCCGGACTCAAATCTGATAAAGTGCATCTGGTAAAATTGATGTTATTTTTAGAAAGACCAAGTGCATTGTCACTTCAGCCTATCTTGTTTCTTTGCTTAAGAGTATTTTTTTGTCATTAGTCCCCATCATAACTTAGCCAAGTGCATTGCCTAGAGTGGGCTTTCTTTTCTTTCCTTTTTCTTTTTAATTGATAAACACTTTTAATATCGGTGCCTGGCTACAGTGTCAGTGGGTTAAACTGCTCCTGTTGGTCTAAGATATTTTGATTTCCTGCGTTTTTTTGTACATCTTAGTTTGAATAATACTGGGTGCAAGTTAACTAAGTATTATCACTAAGTCAGTCATTGTTTCTCTCAGATATCGAGGGAGGTTTTACTGCTTCTGTGATACGGTTTCATATGCTATTGATGTAAATATGCAGTCTCACTAATGACCTGTAGGAATTTAACTAGGTTAGTAGAGATGTATAGTGTGCTGTTTCACAGAGTCCAGTGAAGTTAACAGGGCCAACATGTCAATAATTAAAACTAGTTACAATTTTTCTCAAAAATTAGTTTTTACCATGTGGATTGTAAAGAGGCACATTGCACTTCTTTCTTTCTTTCTTTTTTATTAAATTGTTTCGGGTATGTGAGGGTGACAAACTTTTTCCAGGTTTATGCACAAAATAGTTTTATGTAATCTACAGCAGCCATACACACGTAGTTATTTGTTGCTTAGATGGGAACAGGAACCTTTGGAACATTTTTGTGTTTATAATAAGACCTAATATTTGTATTAATCTCTTTATATTGTCATTGCTTTATAAATCATTCTCAATAATCCACTGCCCTGAATTCCTATGATTGGAAAAGCCTTGTGTTTATGTTTTTCTCTACATGTTAAATGTTTTTTGTACATTATGAAACCTCATATGTCCTTAATTCATTCACAATAAAAACATATATGCTGCAGTTATAAATATTTATATACCCGACTACACGTTATTTGCAGATTGAACTAAGAAGGGCATACAATTGTGAAATCATGCTGACAAAAGTTAAGGTTCCTATGTCAGATTTGACGGTAGGCTAAACGTAATTTGCTGCTTTTGTGTCTATTTCGTTTTTTCAAAAATATTGCACTTTGTTCCTTGATTGCACTTTCAATTAAATTCATGACATTGCTGTCATGGTTGTTGTGATTGTTGTTTAGTGTTTACAAATCTTGGGTAAATATCTCCTGTTAAGGATCTCAATTTCTTTTAGATATTGTTTATGGATAATAGCACAGCTGCACAACTTTTGTTTGAAACGTCAGAATGGATGTGCAGAGCCTCAGTAGATGTTTTGTGCTAGAAAAGAAAGTTATTGTAATAATAATACAAATAATACTTGAAGTACAAACTTATTCATGTGTAGTGACTAGCCAAAAAATATCAGAGGAATTACTAAGCTATGTTAAAATGGAGAAACAACTAAAAAAAAGGAAATTTTAGTATGAATACGTACAATGTAGTATGCAGTCTTCATCAGATAGGATAGTACTAACAACAATAGATACTAATTCTGATTAGGGTCTATAATTTGAACTAAAAGCTTGTTGCAGGGGATTGGAAGGGTGGGTTTAATAATGAAAATATATTCGACACGAAACTTTAGAGAAACATTTAAAGTTTTAAAGTGTATAAAATTCAAAGGGCCACCTTAATGTTCTTTGAACATGTGAAATGAATCTAAAGGAGTTAAATTTTAGTTTAGAAGTCCTGAGGGTCATATCTCCTTAGCCTAATATGGCTTCACCATTGATTCTATTCTTGCAGTTGGAAACCTTGTGCTTCTAGGGCTAACTATACATATTACAATGGGATTAACATTTTTGGGATTTTTAATTGTACAGTTTTACTATATTGTTTGATGACATTAACTAGTGGTCTTGCTAAAAAAATTATTCGAGCAAGAAAGTCTGAAGTTTTATATTTAGATGTTATTGATGCATTGTCTGAATTTTCTCCTGAGTGATTTCTACCTGATTATGTAGACTACTGTTATCTCATTCTCGAGATGCATGCTCATGCATAGTACCAGTCGCAGCAATGTTAATATATGTGTGCAGCATTTCAGATTTTTGGGTACCTAAAATTGTAGTTTAGAAATGCTCCTACAATTGTTTTAGTTTATGCATATGGAAGTGACTTATTCTTCACATATCAGTTGTATTCCTTGCTCTGCTCATCTACTATGATATAGCAAACTAAAGTTACTTTATAGTGTTTTCTTAGATTGCTACATTGAATTTTGTCGACAGAATTCAATCCTTACTATGGATGACTCAGCATTGGACATCGATCAGGTTGATAATCTTATAAAATTTTGTCCAACCAAAGAAGAAATGGAACTTCTCAAGGTGTACCTTTATTTCGTAGTCATTTGTCATTTTTGTACCAGTACTCTTTATCCTATTGACTTCTATCATCATGGGAACTGAAGTGCAATAAACATGTGGCTTCGTTATTTATAATTTGATTGCTGCATATTCACATGTTAATTTCTCACTTCCCCTGGAATAATATTTCATTTTCCAGAACTACAATTTGGACAAGGAGAACCTTGGAAAATGTGAGCAGGTGGGTGGGATTCTTCTCTTACTTTTACCTTTCCCATGATTTCATGAATATGTGAACTGGCAGTATCCCAATTAGAGGAAAGACATCATCTTATGGCCTTATAACATGTTTTATTTCCACATGTTTCAGTTTTTCTTGGAGTTAATGAAAGTCCCAAGGGTAGAGTCCAAGCTAAGAGTTTTCTCATTTAAAATTCAATTTTGTTCCCAGGTAGAAAGAAATTTAACTTTATGATATACTATATTTTCCTTTTTTCTTTATTCTTATCACTTAATTTTTCCAGTTTATAATTTATCAATCAAACTATTCTGTTTTCTTTTTCATGGACCGATATTTTTTACATTTAATTCTCATCACCAGGTTTCTGAGTTGAGAAATAGTTTAAATATCGTGAATTCTGCATCTGAAGAGGCAAGAAACTATGCTCCTTTCTTTCCTCTTGCTTCTATTATAAAGGTATTTCCCTAAAGACAGTTTTTACCAGGTCAGGAATTCGATCAAGCTGAAAAGAATCATGCAAACGATTCTTTCACTGGGTAATGCTTTGAATCATGGAACGGCGAGGGGTGAGCAGATTCGAAAACTTTCATTTAATTATGCATCGACAACAATTCATGTGATCTGACAGTACTGCGTCAGTTTTATTGATGATAAATCTGCCATTTGATAGTTGAGAAATGGGTATGCCATTCAAAGATTCAGTAGCACTTTTATGCTAAAAAATAATTCTTTTAGTTTTACTGCACGAACACTTATTAGCGTAATAGAATGCCTATAATTGATCTGTGGTACTTATGAAAGTAGTAGACTTGACAGACAAGAGAGGCATTCTGCACATGCTTGTAATCTTTTAACTCAGTGGTAGAAACTCAGTTTTAGTAGTACATGATCTAAAATTATGTTAGATATTCCATGTATTGGGCAGGTGTTGGTAGTAGGTCTATACAATCCTGTTGAGAGTTTATGAATCTTAGTTTCAGTAGAAACTAAAGAAAATATATAACAGTAAGTGGAGTAGGAAAATTGGCTTTAAAATTTCTGACTAATCAAACTGAGTTGGGCCCGGCACCACCATTTATACTGGAGTACTTATGTGGATTTAAGTCCTTTTCCCTTTGGGTGGAACATGCTTCCTCCTTTGATAGAGCATATTCTAGCACGTGGCTGCCTAAATGTGAAATATCTTCAGGTTTACAGTGTCCCTATCCATTCTGTATAGATATTTTGGTGCATTCTATCTCATTTTGTAAAACTACCTTTAGTCGCTTTGAACTGGTCTTTAAATAGTGGGTCTTTAGGTTCGGACTTGGTTTTGAGAGTATTTCAATATTTTGTGATGTACTAAATGTTGAATCCTGTATGATATTTGTCCAAGGACATACTTTTGATCAGACAAACTGTTTGTTTGGCCAGTGGCTCAACTATAACTGGTCGGACCTTATGCCAGTTCCATTTCATAACTGAGTTCTTATGCATCATCCAGTCACAGGTGGTTGATGAGCTCCTTGGCCGGGGGGTTGCTATACTGCTTGAGTTGTGGTAGATTAGCTCATACTTAGTGCGACCTGAGTTCCAGGATAGCCTGATGAGCTACTGGCTTAGCTGATCAGCTCATTGGTTTGATTTTGTCCATTCCAGTTACATTAGTGCTAACCCTACGTGATCATTTAGAGTCAGTCAACTTCATATTTACGAAGTTTAAATCCGAAACTTTCACGTTAGGATGAGAGAATTCCACTCTACAAATTTCTATGGATGTTCTGTTGTTCTGATTGCAGTGCTTGTCTAACTCATACAATTATTTCTTGAAAATGCTTGAATTCCATATTATGTTCCTTGCTGAATTGGATAATTCATACCTTCATACTTTAGGTTCTGCTGTTGGATTTCGCCTGGATAGTCTCCTGAAACTTACTGAAACACGAGCACGTAACAACAAGCTGACGCTCATGCACTATCTGTGCAAGGTACAATATGAGTTATGTTTTGATGATTATCTCATGCTATATGAGTTCTATATACACTACACTTAATATGAGATCTAACGACAAAGTCAAAATGTTTACCATGGAACCAGAGTTCACTATGGTTTCAGATTTTTCTGTCTGGCCTTTTGATTTCATCCTCACCGCCTTTGTAGATTATCTCTTTTGTACCAATTTTGTGTTGAAGAAGTCTCTAAATCCCGATTTCCCACTCCATGCGTTCCTTGAAACTATAGGTGCTTGCTGAAAAATTGCCTGAAGTCTTGGATTTTCAGAAAGACCTTGAAAATTTGGAGGTGGCAACAAAGGTACACTTCTCTTTCTCATTTTAGGAAAACTTTTTTTTTCTAGAATTACTTAACTATTAACATGATCAGTAATTTTGCAATGCAGATTCAATTGAAGTATTTGGCGGAGGAAATGCAAGCCTTTAGCAAAGGACTGGAAAAAGTTATGCAGGAACTGGCTGCCTCTCAAAATGATGGTCCTGTCTCAGAAAAATTCTGCAAGGTATCTTCCCAATGTTACTCATGTTCTATGAATGATGCAATTTCTTTCTTATCAATGTTGATTATTTATTTGACTAAGCTCTTTACATGGGCCATTTCTACCTGGTAAGGGATACATCTACTCAAATTATTTGTATCACTATTCACTTCTATGCTAAAGGAGAAAAATATATTGAACTCACAACTAGTCGTGGCCTCTTACATTAGTTCACACTTTTTTTGTCCTTATATTTCATCCATGACTAGAAATATGTGATTCCATTATTCCTTTTGCTACCATATCGCATACAAATATTAATGTTAAGTTTTTAAAGCAAGGTAAGTTATTTCAGACGTATACCTCTCTCTCACTATCCATATTTACATGTTTCTTCTTTATGCACGTCAGTCTTAATAGCTAACCATTTTCTGTTGAAAATGCTAGATGCTAAAAGACTTTCTTGGTTATGCTGAAAGTGAAGTGAGATCTCTGGCTTCACTATATTCTGGAGTGGTATTTCTGTGGCCTATGAATTTGTATGCCTTCCCTCTTTGCATGTTCATATATAGAAGCTAATTCAAGAAATTTTTGGAGTTTCTAGGGGAGGAATGCAGATGCACTGGCTCTATATTTTGGGGAAGATCCAGCTCGTTGCCCGTTTGAGCAAGGTATTGCTGTTAAAAGTTTTGATGACAGATCTTGTGTTTTATCACGCTATGATGTAATTGTTGTATACATTTATTTCAATCTGGTTCGCATGGAGGCATCTGAAGGTGTTTAATTTCCCGTCATACTGACGTAGGATGCTATGGAACAATTCTAGGATAGGGGAAAGGGAAGAAAAGAAGAGAAAGAAAGGGGTGCAAAGAAGAGAAGAATTCAGGGCTAGAGAAAATCTGTTCATTTCATATATCAACGTTGTCTCAATTACATCGCTTAAGCCCCCCTTTATATAGGGGTTTAAACTAGTCCTAATTGAAGTAGGAAAATGCTATAAAATCAATCTCTAATTATGTTTCCTAAATTAAACATCAAAATTGGAAACTAAATATAATAATGTATCTTCTAATATTCCATCACACACCCTTTAAAATATTTTATTTGCTTCTTTTCTTCTTGTTAGAGCTTTGTTTCTCGTATCTTAAGCAAGCTTGGGAGTGCTTAAATTAAAACTTCAGTAACTATAAGTTGTCTGTCCCATGAAATGTGTGGATAACGAGTGGGTAGTAGTTGTGGTTTCTTTGAATATATGAATAAAAAGTAAGTTTGACCCGCTTAAATTTTAATTTAAGCTTTGCCAAAGATGCACTTGGTGTTGAACAATAAATTTGAATAAATAAATGTGTGCAACTTTTTCTCTCAACAATCCTATTCCTCTCCAAATAGTAAAACAATAGACGTGCGCAGCTTTTTCTCGCTGCTGTCGTATCCCTCTCCAAATATTTTGTCTTACCAAATCTTTGGCAAATATCTTCTTGTGAAAATTGCAAGACTCAAGGTACATATCCTCAGGTTGTATTATACTTGTTACTTACGGCTGTTATCCCTTCGATATCTATGATTATGGATGAAATTCTTCAACTATAACAAAGTATAAACCTTGTGCTTTTGAATGCTCTTGGAATATATTATTCACTGTCAAGTTCAAGAATTATTGTTATTGTTCTAGTCTCTTTCAGCCACTTATGTTTGAAACAAAATAGCCCGAGGTACCTCTAAGAGATGTTAATTTTTCCCTTAGCCACCTAGTTTTGTCGTGAAGTGTCTCCACGGACGAGTAATGTATAATTCCCTTTTGTTCCAATTACCTCGTCAGTTCTTTATTGAATTAGTCTTTACCATAATCAGTCCTGAATGTTTAAATTTTCCTAAAATGAGGGCTAACTGGTTTTTGAAATATACAAAAATAGACGAGTATCTCATATTTGAATTTCATTAGGTAAACGCAAGTTGTTTGGGAAGATTCTTCTGTGAAGGTATTGACCATTGAGTTTGTGAAATAATAGTGATACGAGAGGGGCTCTGAACATCGGAGTGCATCAAACTAGATGGAGACAAATTTTGGTTCTTTTTGGGGAAATCTCAAGGGTTGATGCTTAGAAAGAGTAAATGGCTAACAATGGAACCTAATACATTATTGTTAATGAACAAATAAATTACTTTTTCATCAAGGAGAAAGATGGATGGTGCCCATCAAAGATTGATTAGTATTATACCTTCGATTATAATTCTTATGGGTCCTTTGACTTCTCATATATAAGAGTAATCAATCCAATAATACTTCATCGGATGCTTGTACGAGACAGAAACCACACAATACTCTTTGCATGGATTCTTATGCATTTATCTCCTGCTTAATGAGTAGTGACAGCCCAAGCTTTCGCGAATGATTCTTTAAGTTCACCATGGGGTTGTTTGTTGTTCAATGATTTTTCTGTTAAATTTATGTTCCCTCTGATGTTTGTTTCACACAATTGATATTTCGTTTTCTTTGAAATGTTTCTGCAGTTGTATCAACTTTGCTGAATTTCGTGAGGATGTTTCTACGGGCTCATGAGGAAAACTGCAAGCAACTTGAACTTGAAAAGAAAAAAGCCCTTAAAGAATCAGAGACTGAGAAGGCAAAATTGAGTTCTTCGTCCACAAAAGAGTCTCAAAACAAGAATAATGAGACAAGCGCGACCAAGATGTCTGAACACTTGATTCAAACAAAGTAGTGAAATGAACTTTCTCCACACTTGATTCAATCAAACAGATAGCCGTTTCCTTATATTCAATCCTTCCCGAGATGTCATTCAGAACACATGTTAGCTGGATTTGTTCATCAGAATGATTAACGTTGTTTTATTTGGCTTCAAGAAATGTCATGTGAAAGGATTTAAATGTTCTACGTAAAATTACAGCAACAGGGCAACAATTTCCAAATGGTATGCTGTCTTAACCTCCACTCTGTAGTTTCTGACTCTTATGTTGTACAGAACTGCGATTATAAATTCATAAATGACAAAATGTACTATGATTTTACCTGTTTGTTTGATGGCAGAGGTTAGAAGTAAGAATTATTGAGTTACTTTGGAACATTATATTTTTTGAAAATATTGAAGAGGTCTCAACTAGATTTTGTTTACTAATGTTGTTGTTCTGCAAATTTTGTAGTTTTTAGCCTTTAGGAATGTAAAGTTCTGCTGTAATTGCACAAATAGACAACAGCAATAATGTATTTATACGAAATTGTTAGTTTTCTTTTTCTTCCAATTTATGGTTTTCTTCATTTGTTCAATTTTCATTGAATATGTTTAATTGTGTTTGATTAAGCTTAAAAAGGTTTACTTATAATAAATTAAGTTGGTTTTAGTGTATTTGTTGATTAAAGTTGGAAATACGTTACTTTTTACACTTACTTTTAACGTTGCAGAGTAAAAATAAGCAACATTTTAAAGAAAAAAGTAACTCATTCAAACATGTCCAAAAAATGCTTGTAAGTTAGTCGAACTAAAAAGTCATCGTGGATGGGATGAATTTGTATAATTCACCATGCAGCCTTCATATGCAGATCATATTTATTTTATCACGAGACCTAACATATGAGGAGCTTTTATAAATATATGGTAGTAAGAATTGAACAGAACGTTGATCCATTTTGTTGTCACGATCAATTTTCTCATTCAAAAGTTCTAAGCTATTTGAGGGAATAGATTTATTTATTTATATACTGTCTTCAACGCGTAGAACAAAGCTTAACAGCAATACCGATTCACAAACAGCATCTACTACTCTATACGTTTAAAATTGCAGATTCTACCGTTTTTGGCTAAATTTTACATTCTGAAATGAACCCAGATACCAATAAAGATGGAAATCCTTGAAATTTTCTTGCATCAATTTTCTTCATTTTCACGATCTAATATTCTCCCTGTAATTGCTGCTGCTAGTGCTTCTGTGAAACTGGGATTTCTTGTTAAAGTAGATGCCATTTGTTCAACCATGGATATGGAGACACAACTGGAGGATGAAATTTCATTTACATCCTTTGACAATTCTATTGAAATTTCATCTTCAGAAGGCTTCTTGTGGTTGTGTTTGCCTTCATAAGTTGCTACTAAAAGTGAGGGATCATTAACACTTCTTTGCACCTACGAGTATAAATCAATTATTTCCTCGAAAAAGTCAGTATTCTCGTGGAAGACATAATTTGCATAAATAAGTATGCGTGTCTCTAATAGCTCAAACTTTTAGATAAAATTGTTCTAGATGGTGATGAAAGAGATACGCATCCTGAATTCAAGCCCCCACACCGTACATATATGGAAAGTGTGCATGTACTGACCATAGGATGAAAAAATAAATATGGCTGCACTTGAAAGGGTGTATTGACATAACTTAAATGTAAGTTTGTCCTAATTTTGAATTAAAAAAAATGATGCTGTGTCCTGTGCATGTGTTAAACTATGTGCACAACTCACTCACCAAGCGCTAGGAGCAATAAACTCATGGAATGTTTAGTAAAATAGATTATATCTGGGAAGTGTTTATATATCGATAGAAATGAGGAGATAAAAAAGGGATTAACCATTAGCATTTAAAAAAAATTTCATACGCATAGATTCAACTGCACTAATGTATTAAAGAAATGGGCTAAAATCTTGTCCATTTTTGTGTCTCGTCCAATCTAATACTATGTGTGAACACGTTGACAATATAATTTAAATTCCATTAAATGAACTCACTTTCTTCTTGACTGGGCAAATTGGGGCAAAAGAGCATTTATAGTAGGCTCTAGGAGATGGATTGTCTCTAGTCACCTTTTGTCCATATTTTCTCCATCGATATCCATCCTTTACTACCTGTAGTCAAAACCATGTTAGGCCTTTATGGTTTGTTCGGTAAGACAGACTGCACAATATTTTCACCAAATCATCTATTTTTCTCCTCAAGAATTAACTGTCAGACAAGGCAATTCAACGAATTTTGATAAAAGTCGTATGATTTGAGCTCAATAATTAACTTACTAGGCTCATATCAGATGGATCAATGCGTACATGAACCCTTGAAACATTTGACACAATTTCATTTGGTGTCCCAGTTGACCATTCATCACAGCAGCTACAAGTGATTACATTTTTTCCAACAAAATTGTCACAATTTTCTGTATAATGAGCCTTTCTCTTTCTTGATTTCAAGAGTTCATCTCCAGAGTAATTTTGAATCAAATTGTTGTAATTTTCACGCACAATAGTGATTAATTCTGTCAGCTTCTTATTCTCAGATTTCATCAGATTTAACTGCTGAATCAAGAATCGATAAGACTGCACAAATAATTACAAGCGTCACGACGGTGCTTTTTTCAAACTAGAAGGAGGAAAAAATGAATTGCAAAGGCGAATTATACAAGAAAAGAAGAAGAAATAAATTTATATTTGAATTTGTTAAAAGGGAAACTAAAGTACAATACAAGGCTGGAAGAAGCAATATTGAACTTTGCTAGCTTGTACTCACCTCTTCTGTCATTGATGACTTGCTTTCACCAACAAATTCCATTTCAAACTCCTCATTCTGATAGAACAAAAATATGTATATATGTATAAGAATTCAACAGCACAAGAAATAAGGGTATATTCCATACGCAACATAAGTAGAATTATCGAAATTTTAAGTAGACCCACGTACCGGAATTTCGCTGCGGTTATTCCTGGGATTGGTGTTGAGGTCAATATCAAGATTTGTCTCCATTGAAATGTTGAAGTATTCTGTGTTGGGGTTTTCTGGCCTTCACTTAGGTTTGATCAAATGTATGATTGGAAGTATCAAGTATGCATCATGGCTTAATATTTATAGGGCGTGGGGGTGGGGGTGGGGGTCGGGTGGTTTAAAAATCTTGAAGTCAAGTCTCCTGTTCGGTTTTATATGTAATGGAAATTGGAAAGTGTAAGGAAATTGAGGTTCTTGGAGAAAAACCTCAATTTGTACCATCACGTGTCCATGTTCAAGGTAACATGGGATTGGTCAAGAAATTCTTACTTGCGTACCAAACAATGACGACTTGAATATTTTCCAAGATAAATATATTTTTTCTAACGTGTTCGATTTTTTTAAATTATCTTGTTGAATCATAGAAGATAATCTTTTGACTTGTCATGGAAGTGAAATAACTCGTTTATTAAAAAGTGTGTATGTATTAAGGAAAATGTTTTGTAGGGATTAAAATTAGATTTTGATAGAAATTTTTGAAATGTGTGGTTGAAAAGTTGTGGGACCCATGAAAGATGTGGTTAATATTGATTGTTTGACTTTGACTTGGATTAAAATCAGATTTTAAGCCGGACTAAACAATGGCTAAATATTTTGCCTCTATTTGGTGAGACTTAATTTCGTAAAAAATTTAAATCAAAGTCAAAAACTAATTGTAACCATACATTTCATCAGATTCACAAGTTTTATAAACTTTTCAATCATATACTTCATCAACTTTTATCAAAAACTAATAAAATTTTGATTTTTAACTACACCAAACATGGACTTAGTGTATTTTGAAACAAAATTTAAATAAATATTTTTAATCATCTAATCATTTAAATAAAATAATTGAACATATATAACTCGATAGTGACATGTATATATATGATTTCTAGTAGAGTCGTGCTCTTGGTGGCAAAAAGTTCCTTGAATGTTTATAAAGATAGTAAAACTTACACTTAATAGAGAAAGATGAATTTTCTCGAAGTAGTGAGAGGAAATAAAATTAGTTCGTAAGATTTTTCTTAAAACGTGAGTTTATTTTTATTAAATCGTTACTTCATAGTTTAGTATTTCTTTTTCTTTTCTATTTAAAGATAGAACATTTTCTTTTCTTCGTTTTTAGCTTTCCGTTCACACTTCTAGCAAATACTACAATTTTCAATAACGAAAAAATGGTTAGAGAAGCACAAAATAAATATGAAGATAGGGTTCATATCAACCAAACTTGATCTAGTAGAGTCAAGTTGGTCGAGTAAAGAGTTCAATTGATTGAATTTTAGGAGTTGGGTCGATTTGGTCGTGCAAGACTATTATTTAAGGATAATATACTTTATAAACGCTGTAAATTAATAACCTTCAATATATAATAATTTTTTTCAATCCCAAATTCGATTAATCGATAGAATTTATCCTCTACATGTTAATAACATTTGCTATTTAATAAAACTTTTTGATACCAACCTTATTTATATAAAGGTTATATTGTACTTAGATAATTTATGTTTCATTGAGTGAAAGTCGAATATTTTTAATAGAAAGTTTTAAAATAAGATAATTTTCCGTTTCTACTCTTGAAAGCCCGTTTAAAAAATTGGGTAAATTCAATTCGCGGTAATTATATTTAATGTCAATTAGGTAATTGTACTTCAATTTTATTCAATCAAATAACTATATTTTAATTTGATTTCAATCGAGTTATTCCACTTAAATTTAATTTCAATCTGCAGGTAACAACATTTTAATTTGATTCCAATTAAGCTAACTTTGTAAATTAGGACTTATATTGAGAGCTTGTTTGGGAGAAATTTTAATCCAATTAAAATTGAAAATATAGCAGTTATTGAGTCTCACTCATATAATAAAAGTCAACAATTTTAATTCGATTTTAATCTCTACCAAACAAGCCCTGAATGAAATCAATTCCCAAACCCTATTTCTAACTACCAAGTATTGATTTTTGTTTGTATATTTTGCTTAACTTTCTAAAATTGACATGCCCTTGACCAGGTCTTCTATTGTGGTCGTGTTGTACTTCCATACTTTTTATCTGATAACCACCACGAAAGATGTTGGAAGAGAAAAGTCTTCAGACTTCAATCTTCATAGTAAGTAGAGTTGAATTCCACTTCCCATGGCTTTTGTTTTGTTTTCTAGATGGAAAATATCAAATTAATTTTTAAAAAGTGAAATAAATATTTTTCCACCTTATTTCAATAAATCATTTTTAATATCTTCTTTTTTTTTCTTTTTTTTAAAACATATATTGATTAACGAAATGGAGATCAGAAATCATAAACCCGCCACGAACCTCGTCCCATTTATATTATAAAAAAAATATTCTCACACCATATCATGCAAGCTTGCCCCCATTTTTATTGTAAAAATAAAAATATATTGATTAAAAAAATTAAAAGGGATGGTGAGGTCCCGTCCCGTCCCTTCCCTTTTCGTTCTCGCCTCACGTACCAAGATTTGGATAGTGATGGCTAGGGATAACAAAAAAATTCGACAACCGGGGGGTCCCGCCCCGAACGGGGAGGGGATTACCCGCTTAATCGGGTATTTGAGTTGGGGATGTGACAGATATGGGTAACGGGTGCCCCGTCCCATTTAATTTTTATTTTTTTTTTCAAGAATTCAAATTGGGTCCACCACACCCTCGGGAAAAGCATATTATTCAATCTTTCATAAATCTATTGGGCTAGTGATGTTGGAAGTCAATCATTGACTTAAAAAAGTTAATTTAGATGTAAGCAAAATTATGTCATGAAATGAGACTTCATAGATTACATCATCATCGTGTTAAGAGCTTTCATACGGATGGCAATGGTCCAAGTTTTCGCCAATTCAGCTCACGCCACAATTGACTCGTTTACCCTCCTAGACAACTCATTGGACAAGTCGAATCTATAATTTTCCGGGCAAACATTATGATGACTTACTGGGCAGGCTCATGGACTCACCTAGCGAAATCGATCACGAGCCACTTATTATAGGGCCCGTCTAGATCACTGCTTGTGTAGCACGGTGGCACTTGTGACTTGTCCCCACGTGAAACACAACAGTTTTACCATTTTACCATTTTCAAATTTCATTCATTATCAACTAAGTTTTAATATGTGGCTCATATAGAGTAAAAAATATGCATACTGAAAAGCGGTCGATGTCGGAGTGGAATGAGGAGAGGGGAGCACACCGAACGAAACAAAACTGATCGGAACAACATGCATGTTTCTAGTGAGGGGAGATCAAAACTTGATAAGAAGTCTAGACCATGTATCTTTCTATGGTATCAAAAATGAGTGACAGGGTTCGAGCTCTGAGATCAAATGCAAATAAGGTAGTGATCAATAAAGATTTATTTTTTATTTTTTTTGTATTTTTTTTTTTTTTATGAGAAACAATGGTGCAGTATATTCAAGAAGAAGAGAAACATGTGTTAGAAAATTGTAGCAGCAATGAGCATGTGTTACCGACGGTCCATGTAGGTCCAACCCAGCGGTTTCAAAAAAAAGATTCGATTTCATTCGATCTTTACATATTTACAATTTTCTTCAACTCTTAGCCTTCATTCATTAAATAAATATATTTTTTGAACTTGTGGAAAATATAAATAAATATAAAAATGGATGTATTTCAACTTCGACCATTTAATGCGAAGTGACTCATAAAGAAATAGGAAAGAGAGAGAGAGAGAGAGTTACTTGGTGATTACGTGGAGTCAACTTTAACGATTAGTCAATAGGAACACAAAAAATGAGAAAGAATCTAGAGTTTTTGAATTGTATCGTTTCTTAAGTTAAGTAGAACATTGCTTTCGGTAATTAATGGATCTTGGTTGTTATCAGCTAATAATATAAAAAAGATTGATTTTATTAATCCCTTTTATGACATCATCTCGATCGAAAACTTATAGTAACGACTTATCATTTATAAGTCAATGGAAGTAAATTGTAAATGGCTAAGGTTTACATTTTTTTTCCTTACAAATTTTGTTACAAACAATAAGTCAGCATTAGAAAAAATAAAAAATAAATCTGTCATTTTCTTCCTACTTGGAAATTGACGTAAATGATCCTTTGGATAAACTCTGTTCAAAAGGGCCATCGAATGCAATTTCATTTTATTTCTTTTTATTGTAATGGAAAATGTGACAAACATGAAATAAAATAAGTTGAATAATTTTTTTTATTTTTTTTTTAACAAAAAGAAGAATTAAAAAAAGGTCATTAATTATATTAAAGGTCATTTTTTTTAAATACGCCACATTTTTTTTTTAAATACACCACATTTTAATTATATTAAAGGTCATTAACCTTTATTCATTACTACACATTCCTTAATTTTTTTCTTCATCACATTTTTATTTTTAGTATTTCGTTGATTAGAAGATCTTGTTAACGTGCATTAAAATTAGGACCAAATATTTAATCATTTTTTTT
>CAIGRT010155233.1:0-20069 GCA_903798405.1 Fraxinus platypoda
TCGACAAGAAATCTATCAAGGCTGAGAATGTTATGGACTTCAGCTGGTCACCTACCGATCCAATTCTTGCTCTCTTTGCTCCAGAACTTGGTGGAGGGAATCAACCTGCCAAAGTGAGTCACGAACTTCCATACATAAAAACTTCATTGCTGTCAAGTTCTTTGTAGATTTCTTATACTGATGACCTAACTACTTGAATTCTAATAACAGGTGAGTCTTGTGCAAATCCCGAGCAAAAACGAGTTGAGGCAGAAGAATCTCTTCAGTGTGAGCGATTGTAAACTGTACTGGCAAAGCAGTGGGGAATACCTTGCTGTCAAAGTTGATCGGTACACTAAAACAAAGAAAAGCACTTATACTGGTTTTGAGCTTTTCAGAATCAAAGAACGAGATATTCCTATTGAAGTTTTGGAGCTCGAAAATAAGAACGATAAGATTATATCATTTGCTTGGGAGCCAAAGGGCCACAGGTTTGCGGTTATTCATGGTGATAGCCCAAGGCCTGATGTAAGTTTCTACTCGATGCGCAGTGGTACTAATACTGGCCGGGTCTCAAAGCTCACAACTGTTAAGGGCAAGCAGGCGAATGCACTTTATTGGTCACCAGCTGGTCGCTTTATTATATTGGCGGGGTTGAAAGGTTTCAATGGACAATTGGAGTTCTACAATGTTGATGAGCTTGAAACCATGGCAACAGCCGAGCATTTCATGGCAACAGATGTTGAATGGGATCCCACGGGAAGGTAATGACATTCACATATAGCTTCTAAGCCTTTATGGATTACTTTTTCATTTTTGTGCTTTTGGTTTATAGCATGAATAATATTGTGTTCCCTGCAGTGCAGAGTGACTTGACTGCATGTGTGTGTCAGTATTGGTTAATTATATTTCACATGGACCCAAATATTCTGTTCTGACTTGAAATTTTCTCTCTGTAGATATGTTGTCACGTCAGTTATCTCAGTTCATGAGATGGAAAATGGTTTCAATGTCTGGTCTTTCAATGGCAAGCTGCTATATCGAATATTGAAGGACCATTTCTTCCAAGTAAGTACTGTTTTTCTACTTGTTTGCTATTTACAGGACACTAGTATATTCCCATTGATGTTGATTTTTGCCTAAATAACTCCTTTTTCTCATCTCAGTTTCTGTGGCGCCCAAGACCCCCTTCCTTCTTGAGCCCTGAGAAAGAAGAAGAAATTGCTAAAAACTTGAAGAAATACAGCAAGAAGTATGAAGCGGAGGATCAAGATGTTTCATTGCAATTGAGTGAGCAGGATAGAGAGAAGAGAAAAATGTTGAAAGAAGAGTGGGATAGGTGGGTCAGCGAATGGAAGCGTTTGCATGAAGAACAGAAAGTGGAGAGGCAAACGCTACGTGATGGTGAAGCAAGTGACGAGGAAGAGGAATACGAAGCAAAAGAAGTTGAGGTTGAGGAGTTATTGGATGTTTCTGAAGAGGTTATTTCCTTCGACTGAGGTGAAAACTGAAAAGTTGTAAAAGGAAAGGAAACTTACGACAGTGAATCCCCATTCATCTGTTAAGGTTGGGACAACAGTGTGCGAAGCCCAGCTTCCGGGAACCACTCAGAAGTTATGGGTAAATCATTTTGTTCTCACTACAATTCATATAATCTTTTGCCTGTATCCACCACTGCAAGGAATTTTGTTACTAGTAGCAATGCGAGGATTAAGTTTGAATTTGATTGGTATTTAATTTTGACAAACTGGGTATCCGTGAATAGTATAGTAAATTATGCTTGGTTGAAATTTTTGTGTTGTGGGTCAATTCTCTCTCTCCCTCCCCTTAACAATAGGCACCCGGGTGTTTAATATATGAAAAAAATTACGTTGAAAAGTCTGGAAAAGCTATGCAGAATTATTATTTTTTTACAATAATATGAAGTACTTATTCTACCAAGGATATCAAGTAAATGGTAAATTTTAATAAATGTTTTACAATGAATGGTAAATTTCATTCTTTACCAATGGAAACTCTAGAAGGAGAAGGACCATACCATTTAATGACTGAACTGGAAGTTAAGATTGGAGCAAACGCGGATGACAGAGGATACGAATTGTTCCCCACTTCTCTGACTTAGCCTTTGTTTGGCTACAGTTTATTTCACTTATTTTTATTTAATTTAATTGGTCTCCCTAATTATCTTTATTTAGGATCAACAGCATTACAAAATTAACAGAATGGAGCATGTTGTTAAGAAAAATGGGTAGGGGACCAAATTGAGGATTAATGGTGTATTTTGTTTTGTTTTGATTCGTCATTTTCACACTTCCTTTTTGCTAACGGATAGACTTTCAAATTATGGAGGTGAAATAGATAAGATAGGATTCTCATTAAGAAAAGGAAAGAGTGGAAGGAAATCAAGATTTGTTCAGTTCACTTCAAATATTTTTTAAATTTTTTACCCTTTACTTTTTTTTGGATCGATGTCCGAGCTTATTTTTTAAAATATAAATAATTTACTTTTGTTTGGGAGAGAGATTTTCATGTGAAAAGTAAATTTATAAATCTTATTAATTTTAAAAATATCTCGCCTATTTCCAAAAAATAAAAATAAAATCTCTCCTATCAATCAACTTAACCATCATAACTTAAAATCCTCCTAGTTGCATATTAAAGATTTTGTTGCAATCACTTCCTCTTTTATGAACTTGTATAGGTTTAATAAGTTTGTATATATCACAACATTTTAATTGCAATGATAATCATCATATTTGCACTTACTCCAACTTTTCATTTATTAGCACATCTTGTTTCTAATAACGATTTCTTACTGAAAAAAATTAGTTGGAATGACATAAAAGACTTATTTGTCCATTATATTTTTGAATTAAAAAAAAAAGATAAAAAAATTTTTTGACAAATTTTATCCCCTTATTTCAAAGCATGCTTACAGAAAATTTGGACTATCATCAAGGATAAGATATACTAATTAATCGAAGGTTAAAAATAAAAATACGATAAAAAAATTAGAAACATAAATGAATGATAAGAAAAGGTTTAAGGACGTCCATTACAAGTAAAATATAGTGAATTATACGTTAGTTTGTTGCCCTTCTCACAGCAAAAGCTGTTGCAGAAGAAAATCTTTATTGTTTATTCCAATTCATGAAAAAAAAAAAAAAACAAAGCAATTATTAAAAAAGCATCAACCAACTCATGCTTTCTCTGATGCTGATTGAACAAGTAATATAGATGATCATACATCAATCAAAGCTCATGTTGCATTTCTTTGACACGACCTCATTGCTCAGAGCTCTCGAAAGCAAAAGACAATTGCTTGTTTCTCCATGAAGGCCGAATATCGGTCAGTAGCAAGCACTACCTCCGAGGTCCTGTGGATCTAATCCTTGCTAAGTGAACTTGGAATTGATCTCACTTCATCCCCAGTCATCTATTGTGACAATGTTATATATCTATGCCAATTTGGTATATTATTCCATGATGAAACATGTCGAAATTGATATTCACTTTGTTTATGACTGTGTTGAGTCTGGTGCACTTCGGGTGTCTCATATCTCCACAAATGATTAACTAACAGATGCACTCACCAAAACTTGTGAATGCCTACATCAAATTCGAATCAAGATAGGGGAGGCCCCAAAGAAGTATATGAGATGCATCTGGGCAGCCAAGGTGTCGGGTTCTCGGGGATTGACTTTCAGGTTTGACCACTTGATTGGAGGAGTGAACCATTGAGAAGTGTCACTCGGTTTTCATCCATCGGACAATATGTGTGCTATTGACTATAAAAAGGCATCGAACATGGAGATCTCGAGTTGACTACATGAAGATAACAAGAAGTCACATTATCTTGTTGATAACACTTGTAGATATTTTTCTGTTCTACTAGTAGTTATCATATACTGGACTGTACTCTTTTACTATGAATAGGTGTAAGACGACTAATAACAAATGTAACATTTTTGCAATCATACCAA
The DNA here is from genome assembly GCA_903798405.1 of Fraxinus platypoda. Taxonomy (NCBI): domain Eukaryota; kingdom Viridiplantae; phylum Streptophyta; class Magnoliopsida; order Lamiales; family Oleaceae; genus Fraxinus; species Fraxinus platypoda. The sequence continues at coordinate 3,963 of CAIGRT010155233.1, forward strand.
ATCTCACACTCTAGACGTGAGAAATTGAAAAAGACTCGACTTGTCAATTAATTCAATAAATTTGACGTACCAAACATTTGGAGGTTCCAAACACTTAATCAAAACATTAAAAATGGCTTAGCGCGTAAGGTTGTAGCTTGTACGCGTATTGAAGGCCAGTATTTGTCACGACTTTTGGTGCCGGACCACATGCCAACTAGAAAAACAACTGCGGAACCACATAATTAACCATTCCGTGGACCAAATTTTAAGACTCCAAACGTATCACATGTTAGCATAGAATGTTGTCTAGGCGTGAAGTTTGATTTTATTGTTTATCCACTTTTTACGTTCTTTATATTTAGACAAATTTGTGAAAATTTGAAACTTGATCTTAACGTCCAACTACATATCACTGATATTATGAACCTTAGGTGGTTCGTTGGGGATGAATTTTTTAGTTGGACATGTGACAGTCCAACGTGAGTTCCGTGTCCCCCTCACTAATTACTTACAATAAATGAGCAAATTAATTAAATTACAGAGTTTCAAATAACTCGGCATGCATGTGATCATTAATTATAGTAAACATCCAACATGTGCACAAGTTAGCCAAGTAATGGTTGGCACTTGCTTTTTGCATGCATTTATGATTATATACCCACAATATTTAAAGTTTCGACCACACATTTCGCAATCAAATAGTCCGAAAATCTCTCAACAAGGTTCATTCAACATCAAGAGTGAATCCACAATAATTAGAGCTCAATTTTGCCCATATTTCATTCAACAAATCACCGTCAACTCCATAGCTTAAAACCTTTCCCAACACGAAGAAGACCAGCCATTGAAATCACGCAAGAGATAAGAGTAGTATTCACAAAGAATGAAGGAAATATGAAAAGAAATTGCACAAATCAAGAGCAGCCGTGAGAAACAGAGAGTTGAGCGAAGAATTCAGGATTGAACTAAATTTTTTTTTCAGGTCGGGCTAATATGTCAAAAATAAAATTCACATAATTTTTTTTTCGCACATTCAAAATGAAATGGGTTGTGGACTGGACGGATCTGGAGTCCGAATCCAATCCCCCTACATCCGGCCCTAGTTGAGCAAAAGAGAAAATGAAAGAGTGAGGTGAGAATTAGTTAGGAATAGGATTCCTCCTTTCCAAAAGGAGGGCATAGAACCATTGATCCAAGGGCCACCACCTCTGCACACATTTAAAAGATCATTGAGCAATGTTGATGTGGATCAATGTTGATGTAAAATATTCAAGCCTTTAGATTCTTCAATCATTAAAGTCCAACTAATGTACATCATCACCCAAGATTGTTTGACAACACAAAATCCCAATATGATTCATCATCATTCTTGTACCAACCTGAAATTGCCAAGTGGATTCCTATACTTGATATTTCTTGCAATTAACAGCAGCAATTGAATGCAAATCATCAAGGACAGCTTGCAAGAAATAAATAAAGGTTAAATCAATGAGAGTTGGGAGTCGAACTGTTGGGAGGATTCATATATCAAATCCAAATCAATGGTGCAGTGTGTCAAGGAATAAATATAAAAAAAGTAAAATAATATATATTATTAAGAATTTGGAACACTACTCCTTTTAACAAGGATGTCATTTTTTAAGATGGAAGTACAAATCTTAATATGGTACTAAAGTACATTAAACTCGTACAAATAATTCAACCCGACTAAGAGTCAAACAAGCAAATGAATTCCAAAATTGATATTTTTTAATGAGTCACCATCTTGTAGATACATGATAGGAATAAATCTCATATTGAATAAATGTAAAGATATAAATAAACATATAAGAGCCCTACTCTTTTTAACGAAGTTGATTTTCTGAGACGAAACTCCAAATTTTAATACAATGCACATTGTTTTCCAAGCTAACCTTCTTGTCCTATTGTGGTAAAGGGGGTGAGGGTGGCATTGTGTTGGTATTTAGAATTTCGTATTAAAATGTCAACTTTTTGAGTCTCAACAAGAGATGGCAAAGTTATATTCTGAACTTAACTAAGTAGATATAAAAGATAAATATATGTGAAGATTGTGAGCCCTAGTTGATTGCAATGGCAGGACTTCCTCGATGAACTTTCAACATGGTGGGACGAAGATGATGTAGATCTCTATGCAGTGTGTGATTTTCTTGAGGAAAGGAAGATGGATCGAAATGGGTCATGGCTTTGAGAGGGTCATTATGATTAAGGGTGGGCTTGGGCCATGGTGATTTGGTACTTAATTCAAGGGAAAATTGTTGGAGATGATTGAACATAGTAGTGGCAATGGGCCGAGGTGAGCCGAGTTTGTGGCTCATTAGGAAGGAGCCTAGATCGAGATTCGGCTCGCAAGCTCGTCTATCTTTTATTTTTTATTTTTTAGATAAAATCCTCATCCTTTATCTGGGTTCGAGATCAACTACTTAAATTTCGAGAAGGCGAAATTAAAAATTATACAAAAATAACTTGTTACGAGTACAATTTAAAAAAATAAATTAAAAACATTATTATAAAATAAATTTTTTTTATTAATATGGTTAAATTAAATATCACTTACATGAAGACATGCAATTTTGGCATATTTATCTTGTAATCGAAAATGAGCGTTTTGTCAATCCTTCATGTGCATTAATTCTTATAAAATATATTTTTTCCGTTAGCTCCTAACTTCTGACAGAACCCTTTTACCTATACTAAAAGTAGATTTCGAAGTTACAGCGCTAACCAGATGTGTTAGTAGGTCTTTTGCAATCACAGAAACCACTGGTCATCGTCGTTTATACTTTCGCCAGAATTCAATAACTTCTTCTGAACTTTTTTTAATCGTTTTATTATTATGCATATTATGATTAAAGTAATCAAATAATTCAGCAGGCAATGCATTTAGACTTGCGTCCGATATCTGCTTACATGCGGTAGACATACTACTACTAAAAAAATATATTACATCATATCAATACATGTTAATGCCTTCAAATAGGTTTAATATTTCAGCATCGTCTTCTTCAATATCAACGGGAGGAGTAGGTGTAGAGGGTACCCGATTAACATTTGCACACATTCATTCTACATATAACTCATACATTTCATGTAAAGTTTTTTCTAAATTTCTATAAGTGATAGGTATATTAAAAATTAAAGTTTTTGAAATTTGTTCATTTACATATTTAGTGCTTGATAAATTGTATTGGGAGTCCATGATGCATGTTAAAGGAAATAACATAGACAAGTCTTCTCAATATTTTCTAAACTTTAATTCCATAGAATATATAATTTCACTAAAATCGAGGTCATTTTGTATTAATGAAAAGCCTTTGCAATTATATAAAAATATTTAAGTACCATACATCTAGTGAAATAGTACACTTCAGATAAAATATTTGTAGAGTCATAAAAATTTGTCAATTTTTTTTTTAATTTTAAAACTAAAAGTCAATCAAATTTATTCAAAATAGTGTCATCATCGTTTCTAATCGCCTATTGTTATAAAATTCAGTTAAAAATGTTCAAATTCTTCGCATGATTTTAATAATAAGTAAGTGGATTTTCATCTCTAACAAATGTTTTCGTATTCGTCACCCCAAATTCGGTACAAAATTCTTCAAAGACTTATTTTCTACTCGATGAAATCGTGATATATATTAATGCATCTTTAATTCTTTGAATTTCATTCTTAATATATTTCAAACCATCATACACAATTAAATTTAAAATGTGACACACAATGAATATGAAATAAATAACCCCAAAATCGGGCTGCAATACCCTATACAATTTATCGATATCTAGCTTATTAACACTAGTCTTGTTAAATGTAAAAGAACAAATTTTACTCTCGCAATGAAATTCTCTAATAATGTTCATAATAACGTGATATATATATTGTTAGCGTTGTGAAGGAACTCAATAATTTTAAAAGCAATAATTTTTTTATGCATACACCAAAGTGAGTCAATGTAGCGTGCAGTTGCAACTATATAACTTCTTTTATTAATCTCTTTCCATAAATTCGAAGTTAAAAATATAACACCCCGTTTTTTTTTGCAAATCGATAATCAATTGTTTTTTTGTATTAAGGAAATATTCTATTGGTATCAAAACGAAAATTGTTTCTGCTTATCCCAACGTACCTCGGTTAAAGATATTCTTTCACGTAGGAGATGAAATGTTGTTTGTCCACTATTTGTAGAGGCAACTCAACATCAGCAACGAACTTCACTATTCTCGTTCGAGTTTTTTTCTTCGAATACATTCACGTGCAAAGTGTCGTAGAAGCATAATCGACGGTTGGACTACCAAATTGCAGTTACGTTTGACCGACACCAAGAAACCTAGTTGAGCCGTACATGCTTTGTAGTGACGGTTGAGGTGGCTGGTACAAATACCCTTTTACCACGCTAATCGTTGTTGACAATATTTACATACTGCTTTAAACTCTATAACTCCATCGACCACACGACCCGTTGGAATCAATTTAAAGTGTTCCCATCATTTTGCCCGTTTTTCCCCTTTCGCTTTCCTCTTGTATCGGGAATATCTAATTTATGTTTCTCCTCATGTTCAGCTTCGATAATATCAATGTTATCCAAATCAATTGGATTACTACTTCCTGAGCATCCAAATCTGGAATATTTTGGGGAATGGGTATTTCGTTGAGACCGATAAATTCATTCTGAAATTGACTTTGCGACTTCATAGATGATTCACCTCCAATACTGAACAAACCATCAACAAATGAGTGTGAATCCATTTATGAATTGTGATGAAATGTATATAATATGTATTGTAATTTGTATAGTATAGACTGTATAGTAAGTAATTAAGTAAGTAAAGAGTATGGAAAGATTTTTAAGAATTTAAAGAAAGTTTATGTATAAGATTGTAATTGTAAATTTGTAATTTGATATTGAATAATTGAAATTGAAGGTAGAAATAAATGTAGTAGATTGTAGAATGTGGAAGATAGTGAGAATTGTTGTTGAAATGTTGTGTGAAAAAATTTGAAAATGGAATGAAATATTTATAGAGTAATAAAAAAGAAAAAAAATTAAGTACAGTGACCAAAACAGTCACTGTAGTGGTGAGTCATGAGCCTATGAGCCGAGGCTCGTGGGCTCGCCTCACGAGCCGCTCGCCAGTGGCCAGTGGCCAGTGGTCAGGCTAGTCAAAGTACGAGCTCGAGCCGAATTTTCACGAGTTGAGTGGCCGAGCTGATGAGCCGCTCGGCTAGTTTGACACCTGTAATTGAACAACAACATTAACCTATGTTCAGTTCATGCTTACACAGTTTATAAACGTTAATATAATTTTATTCGCACTAATCATTTATAAACACTTCCATTAGACATGGAGATGATATATGGGTTTAAGAATAGATTAAGCTTGTGATCCATGTTAATGACAAAAAAATTCTTGAAAGTGAACCATAGAAGCGGTAGAATGACAATAAAGATAGTTTTATTTAATGCTTTGTCATTTTCATTACTTTTTAGTCGTTACTCGTTATTAGTTTTTTTTTAATTTTCCCTTATTAAGCCACTTTACGTGGAGTTTGATTTGGATGTATTCTATCGCAAATCAACACTCTTAATTTTCTAGAAATTGACCATTATTCTCAGGCTCAACATGATTTTAATCTTATTTGTGTCCTCACGCTCATTCATTTGAATCATGGAGCCGCGCTATCTCCAGATCTGGAATCATTGAAACCCGTAAGGAAAAATGCCAGAGAAAAACGCATCTTACATAGTAACTCAAGCCTAATTCCGTGGACATGGCATAGACTTCATTCGTGTGATCGTTTTGGTCGAAACAAAATTGTTGAAAGATATCACTACTTGAAGAGATTGTGCGGTTCATAGCTTGTAAGGAATTCTAACCGTACGTACACACTGTCCCTAACCCTTTAGGGAATCACAAGAAAACAACAAATCTAGTGCAACTGTGCACTTGCTTTCACTGTCACTGTCCAATAAGTAAACTGTTAGATGCTAATAGGTGAGGATAGTAATTGCACAAATCAAAAGTCTATACTATTAATTGCATATAATACAAGTACAACGCTTTAAAACTAAAACAATGCCCCTATTTGATGGTCATTTTAAAGGGAGAATGTGGTTAAAAAGTATTAAAATAAATTTTATTGTACAAATTTGTGATTAAAAATGGATACGAAAAATAAAGAATTTTATTTGAAAATAAGTTAAATAGGGACAACATATTGGTTAGAGCCGTGCTACTGCCTACTTGTCTCGAGATTAAATCAAGGGCGCCATTTGGCACCGCCCTCATTGGAGGGGGGCCTGCTGGACAAATAGCTTTTTCCTATTGGTCACGGGAGTAGGTATTACTTTTCAACAAAAATATCGGTCAAGCAGTTAAGAATCAAAATAAGTTTGACCCGTGTCAGGTAGGTATTGGACAGAATAAAAAAGGCGCATTTATGAAAGTTCTGTTCATCTATGCATAAAATGTACAATCTTCTTGAGCTGAGGGGGAAATTGAGCTGAAGGATAATGGCTTCTAAACCAGGGATTCTCACCGATTGGCCATGGAAATGTCTTGGGAATTTTAAGGTACCATCTTCTTCATCATTGTTCTCCGAATTCTTGTGTGTTTGTGTGTGCTTTGCTGATTCATTTATTTTGTTCTGTGGATGAAGTACCTGGTATTGGCACCTTGGGCAATTCAAGAAACGTATTCGTTTATAGCGAGTGATGAAAATGAGAGGGATCTTTCACATTTTGCTATATTCCCATTCTTATTACTAAGAATGCTGCATAATCAAATATGGATTTCGCTATCTCGCTACCATACTGCCAAAGGTAGTAACAGGATTGTTGACAAGACTATTGAATTTGAGCAAGTTGATAGAGAAAGAAACTGGTACATACTTTCTCAATCACCAATTATTCTAATTTAGTTTTCCCATTTTGAACATGATGATATGAGCCTGGAATGATTTGTAGGGATGACCAGATTATATTTAATGGGCTTCTGTTGTACCTGGGTGGCATGTATGTGAAAGGGGGTGACCATCTGCCATTGTGGAGGACAGATGGGTTAGTATTGACAGCTTTGCTTCATGCCGGACCAGTGGAGTTCCTCTACTATTGGCTACACAGAGCGCTACATCACCACTTCCTCTACTCCCGCTACCATTCCCACCACCACTCCTCTATCGCCACCGAGCCCATTACTTGTAAGAAATCCTCGAAAAAAACACCACCCTTCTAAGACTACATTATTATTTCAGAAATTAAAGCACAATGACATGTCAACTATTTACATCATTTGATAATTTTTGTGATGTGGCAGCTGTTATCCATCCATTTGCAGAGCACATAGCATATTTCGCCCTCTTTGCGATCCCATTGTATACATCTGTGCTAACTGGGACGGCTTCCATCATGTCAATGGCGGTTTATGTTATCTACATTGATTTCATGAACAACATGGGTCATTGCAACTTTGAGTTCATTCCAAAATGGCTGCTATCCACATTTCCACCTCTCAAGTATCTCATGTATACACCTTCGTAAGTGTATCCCTACCCTCTCATTTCTTGTGATAACTTGTGGTGAAATGATGTTAAGTGTATATACAATACTTATAAGTAATTATGTAGTCAACATGTCTTATGATTGAGCATGAACACATAGAGCTAATTAAGCCACCATTTGATGGAAAACTTTAAATTACTTCGAACCATTTTCATTTTGGCTGATGTGTTATAAAATGATAATATTTGGACAAACTCTGTTAATTGCTCATTATCTAATAGCTGTAGAATAATGCTGCTTGTACACCAGGTGTACGTACACCTCTGACACATGAATAGTGTGCGTGAATATTTTATTGTCTGTGGGAACCCCCTCCATGTGAAGGGGGTGTAAAAGATTGTGTGAATGATTATATACATGTAGCATGATTGTATAATAAAAAGTTAGTTTATGTTTGAAAATAGGATAATGCTGCTTGTACACCAGGTGTACGCACACATCTCTCACATGAATAGTGTGCCTGAATATTTTATTGTCTGTGGGACCCCCCTCCATGTGAGGGGGGTGTAAAAGATTGTGTGAATGATTATGTACATGTAGCATGATTGAATAGCTGTAACCTTCTAAGACCACTTCACTCCTACCCCATTCCTGTGTCCCTGCTTCCCTGTCCCCTTCTCCTTTTGTTGTTGTCCTAAGCATGGTAGCAATGGAAGGGGGAGACGGGGTGGTAGATGGATGGGGAGAAAGAGGGGGACATTCAATGAATAGTAACAGCAATAATCCATAGACTGGTATAATCTAGTAATTTTATCAATTTCTTAATGTGTTAAGATTTTCATATAGAAGATTTGAATTCAGCTGACTGCGTATATATCTGGTGATGTATACAGGTTCCACTCACTGCATCACACTCAATTTCGAACCAACTACTCACTTTTCATGCCATTCTACGATTATGTTTATGGAACGATGGATGAATCATCAGACTCCCTATATGAAAGTTCGCTTGATAGGAAAGAGGACGCACCTGATGTAGTTCATCTAACACATCTAACAACTCCTGAATCCATATATCATATGCGTCTAGGATTCGCGTCCCTGGCCTCTAAGCCTCACAATTCAATGTGGCACCTTTGGTTACTCTGGCCTGTGACACTTTGGTCCATGATGGTAACTAGGATTTATGGACGCACATTTACTGTGGAGAGAAATGTCTTTAAACATCTAAAGTTACAAACCTGGGCCGTTCCAAAATATAAGATCCAAGTAAGAATCTCCGCATCAATTCATATATAGACATGCGGGTATTTACATATTTTTGACATTATTAATTTCATGTTGTTGAAGTATTACATGCAATGGCAAAGAGAGTCGATCAATAATTTGATCGAGGATGCTATACTGGCAGCTGAGGAAAAAGGCGTTAAGGTGTTGAGCCTGGGTCTATTGAATCAGGTAAGTAAGTCTACTAGAAATACTTTCACTTCCACGTCACCAAAGAGTCATGTTTTAATTCTTTATATTTCGTAAATATTGATCTCACAGCAAGAAGAACTCAATGGAATTGGTGAGCTCTTTGTAAGAAGACACCCCAAGCTAAAAGTGAAGCTGGTATCTGGAAACAGTTTAGCTGTTGCTATTGTGCTGAATAGCATTCCAAAAGAAACAACTCAGGTGGTCCTTCGAGGAAATTTGTCCAAGGTTGCTTACTCCATTGCCCTTGCTTTATGCCAAGGAGGAATACAGGTATGATTGACAGTAAAAAGTAACTGACGTTGAGTTACATTGCACAAGAGGATAATGTTTTCTTGTATGTTTTGGCCTTTCTTGCTTGTTTGTCATTATAATAGGTAGTGACACTGCGGGAGGATGAGTATAACAAGCTTAAAGCGAGGCTCAGCATTGAGGCTGGAAAAAAATTGGTCCTCTCTAAAATCAATGCTCCCAAGGTGAGATTTCTCTCCTCCTCTTCTGCATTTTCTAGTTTCCCACATTTGCTCTGGTGATTGTCAAATTTAACTAGTATAAAGCGTTTCATTTACAGACATGGATAGTAGGAGATGGACTGAGTGAAGATGAACAATTAAGGGCACCAAAAGGAACAGTATTCATTCCATTTTCACAGTTTCCTCCCAAGAAAATACGCAAAGACTGTTTTTACAACAATATACCAGCAATGTTGGCTCCCAAGCATCTTCAAAATGTTGACTCTTGTGAGGTAAGTACAATAAGGATAAAACCTTAATTTCTTCATGATTTTATACGAAAGATTTACTTGTATTTGTATGACAGAATTGGTTGCCAAGAAGGGTAATGAGCGCATGGCGTATAGCTGGAATACTGCATGCTTTGGAAGATTGGAACGTGCACGAGTGTGGAAACGTGATGTTCGACATTGATAAAATCTGGCAAGCCAGTCTTGACCATGGGTTTAGCCCCATTATGATGTCCACCGACTCAAAGCTATATTAGATTATATTATGAACGCTTGAGTTCTAGTGTTGAGAATTCTGCAAGTCTCTTTGTGGAATGAGACGGAACTGCATTTTGACAATAGACTTTGAAAATATATGTTGTTGGAAACTAGTACAAGAATTAATCGGAAAACAAACATTTTCTTTAATTAAATAAATTCGATATCTGGATTCAATCTATTCACGACCTTTAGCATTTAATTCACGAACTTGGCACTCCCGACCTTTAAACCTTCTATGGTATTCTCTAAAGTATAGACTACATAAAAAATTAATTCTCAACTTGACAAATCAAGAAAAACAATTTTCCTTATTCTCATTCTCATTGAGCCAAACAACACTTAGGTTTTCATTATGTTATATCCTCCAGAAAGGTTGCATTTATACTAAGAGACGTGCTACAGGTACATGAATTCAAATTCCTGTACCTGTCAGAACACACACGGCAGGGCATGATTTTTCTTTCTGATACGACATTTTGTAAGATGTACCAAAGCACTCAATTGAGAAACTATATAATTTCTTATCAAGTAGTCCCTTATTCTTAAAAGAGTTACCCACCACCTCAATCTGATGAAAATGTCCTCGTACTCTTATTCAAATGTTCCTAAACCTCAGCTCGATACTCTTTGAATTTCTACTTTGAGTCGTTAGGTAAATTTATCTAATCTAGAGTAATAATCCATGAAGGTGATGAAATTCTCGTAGTCTTCTCTCGCAAGTGTATTCATGGGTACACACACATCACAATAAACTAATTCCAATACTTTTTTGACTCTCCGTCCTTTTGTCAAAAAGGAACTTTAGATCTTCTTGCCTATTACACAATTTTTCTCGATTAATCGATTTTGTTTCAAAATAACTAAAAATTGATTAAGAGATTGTTGAAAAATAACAAAAGTATTGCATATTAAAATTGAGCAGCGAATAATAATTTAGTATATGATACATCAATTACATGTAGATACATAGAATTAAAATAATGCAACAAGTACTTGATCCTCGTAATTCAACATACCCCTCTATAGAAAAGATTATTGTGTCCGCTATTTAAGCTAGGACTCTGCCATTAGACAAATCATATGTGACGACAATGTCTAGATAAATTGAATATCATTTTGTTTGATCGTCAATTATAAACGAGAGTCTCTATATGAGGTTCATAAATGATTTCGATTTGAGTGTATAACAATTGTCTAGAATTTTAGATACTTGAAGATAATTTCGTCATCTATAATAAAATGGCCTCAAATCATATTCTATCTAAATGATCTTACCAAAATGGAATCAATCAAGTAACCCAAATTCGCAACCCTCCTATAGAGAATCCGTTGAGTTACCAAAAAGAATAAATCAAAGCCTAGCACATTATGTTGCTTCTGGATTGATAAAAAGAGACCACGAGTTTTTATATATCTAAATAAACACCATCTTCCACTCAATTTTTTTTTTTAAATAATAAATTTTAATTTTAAATAATCGTCAACGTGAAGGAAAATCGGTGTTTCGATTAAATGCATTATGTTCTTAGTTACATTAATTAATGATGTCAAAAATAAATTTAATTATGGTTAATTGTTATTCATGCAGCTGGTTATCAATTAATTATAATTATATTTTTTAGCCACATTAATCCTTGGTCTCGTCAATGTAAAATCGGGTGGTACTCCAAACGGGTCAACATCGTATTAAAATATAGAAAACTTTTGAATTTAAATTTTGTCGTTATTTATTTATGAATAAAAAACATAATTATATCTTTCTCTTTTCACAATACTTCTAGAGGGAGTGATTTAACAACCACTGATCTCATAAGCACTTAAGAGAATTAAATACTAAATATTTAATTGAAATTCTTCTCGCTAAGGGCCTGTTTGACTTTTTTGCTGATTTCGATTATTTTTGGGTGGTACTGTTTATTGAACACACGAACCTAATTTTCAGACCATTCTCCATTTCCTTTTTTAAGTATTTTTAAATAATTTTTACCCCTTTTTTCATAAATTTCTCAATTTCATCCTAATTCTTTTTTTGTCTTTTCCCTTCCTACCATCTATATATAAGACCCTTTGATGAGACAAAAGGGGTGAGAACTGAGGAGCCAAAAATGGCCACAACACCTGGGCTGGGTTCCTCCCTGATTGGCCATGGAAAAAGCTCGGAAGTTTTAAGGTAGTAAACACAAATAATAATTATAATTTCTTTATGCTCTGTTTGAGCCTCCTTATTATCTCATTAAGCCTATGTTTGGTGCATATTTTGGATAGAATAATGCATTTTGTTGATGTGATGGATGGAGAATATGTGGTTGAAAAAGAAGAAAAAGTTATTGATGTAATGAAAAATATTATTTTATTGAAGAATGTGTGGTTGGAAATGAGTAGAAGAATGAGAATGAAAATATTAATGTGGACCAAACAGGGGCTTAGATGAAAAATATGATCGTTATTCATCACNTGTGGACCAAACAGGGGCTAAAATGAAAAATATGATCGTTATTCATCACATCAACAGTTAAATTCAAATTTTCTATTTCTTGTGTGAACCCCAATGACAACTATATTTTTCATTCTCATTCTACAATAATTTGGCTCAAACGGGGGCTTATTCTTCGTTTTGGAAAACTACTTTTCCTTTGTCTATGGCTACGAACATGAATTGTTATGATTCAGAAAACCTAAAAATTCTCTTCTTTCTTATTATTCACCCCAAGACTGCACAAAGTAGCTCCGAGTCAATTACACATAGTTGCGGAACCACAATTTTCACAACGGGGGACAAAAAATGGTGAACGGATAAAATATACACGTATTATGTGTACATATAATTTTCAAAATTTCTACATAAACTTCATAATGTTGCTGGAGCAGTCACCACCCCGCCCCCTATGGTTCTACCGGTTCATGCAAATATTTTCCATTATCGTATCATCCAGTACGATCTACCAAACATGTCTCGTCTGGTTGAGGAACCTTAAAGTCCCTTCTTGAAAAAAATGCACGACGGGTTTTGTTTTCTAACATTATTATTATGCAATTTTCGTGTTGTGGTTTTCAGTATGCAATATTGAGTCCATGGGCAATTCACACTATTTACGGATTAGCAACAAAAGAGAAAAGCGAGATGGAATATCTGAACATTACGATAATACCATTTTTGTTATGAAGGGCACTCCACAACCAAATATGGATCTCATTTTCTCGTCACAGAACGGCCAAAGGCAACAACAGAATTGTCGATAAGAGCATTGAATTTGAACAAGTTGATAGTGGGATGATCAAATTCTATTGAATGGACTTCTCTTCTACATTTTTAATACAACACTGGATAGAGCTTCTAAGCTGCCAATTTGGAGGACCGGAGGTATAATCATGACAATATTGCTTCAGGCCGGGCCGGTGGAGTATTTGTATTACTGGCTGCACAGAGCATTGCACCACCATTATCTCTACTCTCGATACCATTCACACCACCACTCCTCCATTGTCACAGAGCCCATTTCCTGTAAGAAAGATACTATCTTCTTCCGATCTTTGTTATTAACCATCTCGTCTAAAATGGGTTTCTTCAACTTAAACTAAGAACACTTATTTTTATAATTTATTTTTATTTACACATTTCGTAAACTCACATCTTTTACTTACTTTTTAATCACGCATCTTTTATAGTTTCGATTTATTGTTCCGTCTTATTCAATCTGTGTTCATTACTAGAATAACTTGTTAAAAACTCAGTTGTCACCCAGTTTTTTGAGAAATTTCATGTTGGTTGATGAAAATATTTTGTTTCAAGTTAGTCATTGATGTTTTCACTTTATTTCAAGTTGATCATTTTCAAATAACTAAATGTCATATTACATCTTATGTTAAGCAAACTAACAGATATAGTATAGACACAATGAAACTTTTTGCTAAAAATCTAGTAACCACGAGCGTATTTGAATCGTAGAACTGAAAATTTTGAATATCCATGAGTTTGAAATTGTTATTTGACAATTACATAAAAAAAATAAAAAAAAAATTGATGCTTTGATTTTAGGTTTCATTCTTTGCATCATACGCATTTTCGGACCAATTACTCATTGTTCATGCCAGTCTATGACTACATTTATGGTACAATGGACAAGTCTACTGATGATTTGTATGAGACTTCACTAAGAAAGAAGGAAGGAAGATTTTCCTGATGACATATCTAACAACACCACAGTCCATTTTTCACCTCCAAATTGGATTTGCTTCTTTTGCCTCTAAACATCGCAACTCCAAATGGTACATGTGGTTGATATGGCCAATAACATGGTGGTCCGTCGCGCTAAATCTTATATGTGGATGCTCGTTTATTGTAGAGAGAAATTCCTTGGAGAAACTCAGATTACAGTTGTGGGTTCCAAGATACAATGTGCACGCAAGAATTTCCATCTGATTACAACGTTGTATTTTAGTGGTAATTTGAAAGAGAATATGGTTTTATGACTTGTAAATTACATGGTTTTATAGTATCTTGTTAAATGGCAAAAACAAGCTATTAATGGATTGATTGAAGAAGCCATAATTGAAGCAGAAGCATGAGGCGCCAAGGTGTCAAGTTTAGGTCTTCTCAACCAGGCAAGTTATTGCAGTGCTTCATCATCTTTATTTTCCTCGTGTTAGAATTTTATAAAACTCTAAATCTTAAGAATTTGAAAATTTAATAACTTTATTACCTAGATCCTCCAGTCAAAACATTAAGGGAATTATTTAGTGTGGAACATACCTTAATTCATTGGGAATGATACTTTATTACTAGATCTTAATTTCGGATTTTGAATTTTGAAGATCAACTATAATCTCTTCATGTTTGATTTCTTAATCTTTAATCTTGAATAGGGTAATTAGCACATAACATCACTACATTTCACTGTTATTGTAGAAAACGTCCTTACTTTTCATTTTTTTTTCTTTTTTGCATTTTCACCCTTATTTCCACATTTCATTGCGTAAAAGGACATTTTCATCCATTTTCTCAATTAAAAATTGTAAAATGAAAAATATACCCCCCCCCCCCCTCTTTAAATAAAACAAAAGGAAAAAGAAAAAGAAAAAAATAATTGCAATCATAGTTCCAAATTTTTTTGAAAAGCACAAATGAGTCCCAAATAAATTATTAAAAGGGTAATTAGGACACAATATCCCTACCTTTCACTATTATTGTAAAAAAAAAAAAATCCCTACTTTTTATTTTTTTGGCATTTCACCCTTAATTACACATTTAATTGCGCAAATCATCATTTCTATTTATTTTCATCCAATTTCTCAATAAAAAACTGTGAAATGACGAATATATTTTTCTATTTAAATAAAAAGTTAAAGAATTAATTGCAACCAGAGTCTCAAATTTTTTAAAAAGTGCAAATAAGTTCCCAAAAAATTATTAAAAAATATTTTAATTTTTTTTAAAAAAAGTGCAGAAGAGTCGCAATTAAATTTATTTAAAAAATGCAAACGAGTCCTAAATAAATTATTAAAGAATTAGAAATTAAAAAAAATATTTTTTTATTTAAATAGGAGGGTAAATTCATTATTTTACAGTTCTTTATTGAAAAATTGGATGGAAATGATGGTTTACACAATCAAATGTGTAATTAAGGGTGAAAATGCCAAAAAAAAAAAAGGTATGGACTTTTTTGCAATAAAAAAAAAAAAGGAGAAAAAAAGGAAAAAAAAAAAAAAAAAAAAAAAAAAAAAAAAATGAAAGGTATGAACGTTTTTCACAATAACGGTGAAAGATAGGAATATTATGTACTCATTACCCTTTTAATAATTTATTTGTGACTTATTTGCGCTTTTTAAAAAAATTGGGACTGTGATTGTAATTTTTTTTCTTTTTATTTTATTTAAAGAGATGAGTATATTCGTCATTTCATAATTTTTAATTGAGAAAATATGTGAAAATGACCTTTTGCGCAATAAAATGTGAAAATCTCTGTAGCACGGGCACTTCAATTAGGGTAGTGTGTGTCGGACACGAGTCGATACTGACACTTATCGGACACTCTACCGTAATCATTTTTTTTTAATATTAGAAATATTATATATTGTTAATTCAAAGTTATTAGCAAGTAACAAATAGGTATTCATGTTTAAGATATT
>CAIGRT010155261.1:0-11471 GCA_903798405.1 Fraxinus platypoda
CACATTTTAGTTACATTAAAAATCATTAACCTTTATTCATTATCACACTCATAGCTTTAACTTTTTTCTTCATCATATTTTTATTTTTAACATTTCATCAATCCGAAAATCCTATCATTAATCATGGTTATCGTTCAAGAATATTCTTGACGTGCTCTAAAATGAGGGTCAAATATTTAATTTGCAGTATTATTTATTTTGCTTATTGAAAAATACAATGAGCAAATGAGGGTGCGTTTGATTTGCTATTTTCAAGTCGTTTTTAGTTTTGTATAATACTAAAAATGTTTTAGTTTGTTATTTTTTAAAGTGCATTTTCAAAAAAAAATGATAAATATATAACATATAACTCAAAGCGCATTTTTGACATTTTGAGTGTTTTTAGTTTAAAAATCTGAAAATGCTCAAAACATGGAAAACAAGTGTTTATAAATTTAAAAAATATAAATATAAATTCTAACAAATATAGTTATAAAATTATAAAAAAAATAAATTCTAAAATTCTAAAAAATTAAAATTAAAATTCTGAAAATATAAAGATTATAAAAATTTCTAGAAAAATAAAAATTAAAAATAGTTCTAGCTCTTAACAATTATTTACATAAAAAATTTAAAAAATATATTTAAATGAACGGAGACAAAAATATTCTAAATCCACGTGTTAGTTTTTATTTTTACTTCCTATACTTTGAAATTAATTTATTATTTGTTATTTTAATTTTTTGTGGGAAAAAAATATTACAATATTCACCAACTTTAAAATGTATACGATCCTTGATAATATATATTAACGTAAAATTATTCTTTTTTAGTGAATAATCAAATTTAATAGAATAAAATGTAACAAAACAATTTTTGAAAAATTCAAACCAAACGTGGTTTTTAGTTTTCTATATTGACAAATGATTTTTTAAAACGACAAACTGGATTTTTTAGAAATTTTAAAACAAACCCTCATAACAAAGAAGGGAAAATGAATTAAAAACTCAAAATTGAAAATAGAAACACAAAATCGAATCTTTTCACTTTATCTTAAAGAAAATTTTGAACAGAAATCATAACCAATAATTATCTGTGTTAATTTAAAATCAAAATTTGTTGAAAAAAGTTCAAGATATATATTTATAATATGTAAATTTTACGAATCTTTTATTTAATTAAAATGTAATTTAATTATTAAAAATCGTGGTGTGGATATATTTAACCTAATGTTAATTCTTTACATTTTTTCTTGACAAATATGCACATATATTTTCAAAAGTTTTTCCAAGTTTTTTTCTCTTCCTTTTTATATGTATTTCGAACTGTCTAGACATTCTCGTCAAATTATACGAAGTCGATTTTTCTCTAGTTCAATTAGACACTTTTTCCTTTTGCATTAATTTTGAAAAATTCAGACATTATTGTCAAATTAGGCAAAGTTGATATAATTTATAGTATTGTTAGATTTAGCGCCTGTTTGAGCTCCATTAATGTCTTTTTGCACGTTAAAAATATCTAAATATTGTCATCAAATTAGACAAAATTGAAAGGTTTTTTAGTTTGTTTTGACACACATTTTCTTCTTAGCAACTTCGTCTAGAAGACAACACGCTAAAAGAAAAAGGCAACAATCGTTTTGCATAAGTTTTTTTAGTGAAAAACAATTTTTATATTGCCAAAAAAGAATTAATTAGTTAGAAAAATCAATTGACGCATTAATAAACACAAGTACATACTAGAATATCTGTAAATAATTATAATACTATTATCTTATTTAATAGAGGATGAAGCTCCTTAACTTTTCAATTAGTGTAGTTTTGGATCCTCAACTTTCAAAAGTAAGGTTCTAGATCTTCAATTTATTTAAATGTGTTGAAATAACAAAGTTCGACCCAACTAACACCCAGAGGGAGGTGAATAGATGTTTATGCGAAATTTAAATTTACCAATTAATAAGTGCAACAAGTCACAGTTATTAATTAATCCAGATGAATTCACATGCACAACTATCCTATGTTGAAATATTGCAGTTAATAAATTACTAAAAAATAAATAACACTTGAAAATTATTGATAGAGAAAACTCCCAACTGAGTAAAAACTCCGGGCCCAAACTAGTAACGATCCACTATAAACGAATTAACTTACAGTACTGTCAGATTCGACTAACTCTAGTACTTTATGGCCTCGGGACTATAATTACCAAAGTCCTCGTGGATTGCGTGCTCCTACACCAACTCTTAACCTTCTGAATTCGTCTATCTCTTGTGGATTAATGAGAACTCTTTGTTCTCCAACGACCAGAAATTCTGATCACCTTTCTTGATCTTCGGAACATTGACAAATGTTGTGGAAGTATATGTTTAAGTGTTTGGTTTATGCGAGGATAATGTTTTTCAAAGTAATGACCAAATCAAAATAAATGTTAAACGCTAGGAATGACATGGATAGAGATGGCAAAAAAAACCTGACAAACCAGCGGGGTCCCGCCCCGAACGGGACGGGGAAAATCCGCTTAATCAGGTAACAAGGCGGGGACGGGTAACGGGGGCCCCGCCTCGTTAAATTTTTTTTTTTTTTTTAGAATTTAATACTTTAAATGAAAATTTTTACAAAATTTCATTAGTTCTAACAGAAAATAGCAACAAAAATTATTTGTCTAGATCTAATGAATATGGACAATAAAAAAAAAAATTTAAACGGGTAGTAAATGGGGTAAGGACCCCGCCTCGCCCCGACCCCACCCCACCATGCCCCGCCCCGTCCCGTCCCTCCTTAAACGGGTAACGGGGCCAGGAATGTCTTAGCGGGGCCCGCCCCGCCCCGTTGCCATCCTTAGATATGGAGGATGTAAACTCCCGTTTCTCTCAATATTCAACTTGGATTTTTCGAATTGTGGCTTCCATATATATAGTGAAAATGTTTTGGGTAGTATGGGTCAGATAAAACCTTAAAAAATGCGAATTAGATTTTCTCGGGATACACTATCGCTCGAGCGAGAGTTCAGCGATAGGTGAGCGACAGTGTCTCACTCGAGCGAAGTCCAGGCGACAGGCGGGTGACACAACTTCTGTTTTTACCGCTTGAGCATCAGTTGGCGATATGTTAACGAAATTGCAGCGACTTTTTCCTTTTCGTTCCATATTCGAACCTTTGAACTTCTAACTACTCACTTGACACTTTGACTTTTAAAAACTCTTTTACAACAATAGTTTTGTCAAAATATTGCCAATAACTTTAAAACCTAACATATGTAAATCTAGATCCAAAATCATCAATACAGACATTAAAATTGCATGCAACTTTCATTTGACTTAAAGTTAGATAACAAATCTGTTAAATCACTTAACATTTGATTTTAGAACAATGCTATATGTACAACTATAGTTGACAATCACGACTTGGTAAAATCTAAATCATCTATTTTTAAAATCAACCAAACAGATCTTGATAACACAATGATTGTCAACAAAAGTTAACAATAATCATTGTACAAATAGCATTGCTTTTGATTTTATATCATGTGAAAGTATATACAATATTAGCGCCTTATATATTGTATATGTGATGTAGGATTTTATAGTCAGATTTTTAAATAGACTGAAACTCAAAACCTCATTTATGAATGTTGTGGGCAAAAAAATACGCAACATGAAGGGGTGAGGAACTTATTCTATTTTCCCTAAATAATAAATATTAATCAAATTTGAAGTTAATATTAGTGATCAAAGTTCAAGTAAAAATATAAACTAGTCATTAAGGTATTTTTATGATCTATTTAGTCACTAACGCCAGACAATATGACATAATTCATCACCTTGTTATCCTTATTAATGTTTGGTGTATAGACCTTTACATGGACTAACGATTGTTAAAAAACGACCAATTCCTTTTGTAGGTCTCGTGTTTTAACTGTAACCTAACTTTTTTACTGATTAATAATAATAAATACTGTTAAGATTAACTGAAACAATTTGGGATTTTTATAATTTCGTGATACTAGCAAAACGATCATTAATTGATATCAGGGTTCAATGAGCCGACGTCAAATCTGGAGTCTATGCGACATTATTTAACTTAAATGAGCAAAGAAATACTTTAACCACCCTTTTGAAATTTCACTTGAACTTGAGTGACCATTTATGAAAATATCATCAATTCTGAGCTCAAAGCGTACACTTTATTGGAAAAAGCGAGTCATCATTGACAAACTGGCATACAAAATTACAAATAACCAACCATATGCTGGCTGGCACTTTGGTCTCTGTTTGATTGCGTCCCTAAACCGATGTTACAGCGCGAGAAATACTGGATAACTTCTTTTTTGTATATCATTTCTACCCACGTGTATTGTCCCTTAGTTTCTTCAGAGGTAACTTGTTAATTTTTCTTTATTACATTGGATATCAATTTCTTCAGGTAAGTTCTTCGATTTTTCCTCCAAAAAAAAATACGATAATTTAAACTAAACATATTTTTATGATTGTTAATCACTTTTCTGTTATACCCTTTTCTCAATTGGCTTGATTTTTACTTCTTCGTTTGAAGGAAAGTTGGTAGAGAGAGTTTCAGAGAGAAGATGGGAAGGCCATTTGTTGTAACCCTTGAAGGCAAGATCTACAGTTGCAAGTATTGTGGAGCCCATCTTGCTCTCAGTGACGACATAGTATCCAGGGTTTTACCTTCATCTTTTGATAAATGAAACGATTAATCTATTCTATTTTTGATATGTTGAATTGATGTATAATCTAGAATTGGGTTAACCAGTTTTGTTAATTATGTTATTATTTGTCTTTGGTGGGTGGTTGACTGTTTCTATTTTAGTAGTTTTTGAGTTTAAATTGTTCTTTATTTTTTTTCTGAATTTGGGATAAAATTTTAGATTTAGTGAAAAGGGTTTGATTTGATTATACGAAAATTAAATTGTTTGTTTCAGGTTATATCTCGGTGAGATTACTTTTGTAACTTATTGAATTATCTGAGGATTTACAGGAGTGGAATTAGGAGATGAATGTTAAATGTACCTATAATGATCTTCGATTATCCAAAAGAGAATTTCCCGAAGATTTATCGACGGACGATATTTGGATAAAAATCTTATTTACCTTTCCATATGGAAGATCGGTGCAGATCTAAAACTCCGATCCTCTCATAAGATCTACTTATGAAAGTTAAGGGAATGGAAGCTAAACTTCCTTTGGTTCTCCCCGAACATGACATTTCTGTACCTGTTTTTAAGGATCTTGGATAATTGAAAATATAATTATTTTCAACTTCTAAGAATTCTGAAAGAAAAATAAATTGAGCACAATGGACAAACTGGGGTGGATTTTTGTATGACTCATTGGGAGCCTAACATCCGTGACATTTTATTGCACTTAAGTAGTATATCTATGCTTGCTTCGGTCTAGCATGATCTGCTGGACTTGTACTTCCGTCGTAGATTATATGTTGCTGATGCGAACTTTCCTGGTTTTACTCTTGAGATTTTCATTCCTGACCGATCCTGTGATTATGAAATTTGTTTTTCTGTATCAATTTCGACTGCGTATAGTTTTCATGAGATCATGTGTACTTTTGTGCATGCCCACACTTCTATCTTGAAATGTATGAAACTTTCTACAAGTATTTGATGTAATTGCACCAAGGGTCTGTTTTAAAATGAAGGATAAAACATAGCATATTGTTTAACTTGCTCTTGGGGGAATTAAGTGCAGATCCGTGTCTAAATGTCATATTTGTTGAGCTTTCAAGTCATGGATAGTGGGCAACTGGGCATAGCAAAATATGAATATTCTAATATTTTTTTCCTTTTATTTTTATGATAAAACGATGTCCAATATAATCCGAAACTAAAGATAATTAGCATCTAAATGTATTTGAAAACAAACTAGACATTTTTGTTCTTCCTAAATTTATTATCAATGCAAAAACTCAACACAAGTGTCTCATACCCTTATCTGAGTGTCAAGCATCCTGTATTTAATGGAAGCCCTAAGCATACAACACTGATTCGTTGTTTATTATGTCTTAATTATCTTAATAACATACAACATTTTTTGTTTTATATTCACTTTTTCTATTGTAATATCGTACAATATTCAAGTTTGATCCCTATTCTTGTCAAATTGAGCATGTCTTTCCTGCATTCTGAGAAACTAGTCAGAAACAAATTATTTGACTCTGTTTCTTTGTGGTTCTTTGCTTCAGGCTTTCCAATCCAGACACGGAAGGGCTTATCTCTTCGGGAAGGTGTAAGTTTTTCTTGATTTTTGGCATCTTTTTACCATATTTTGGGAACAAATGGTGCAAACATCCATCCATATACCTGTTTAAGATCTTACCAGTTACTGAAGGCAACATATACTGAAAGACTTCTTCTCCCTTCCCCGAAACCACCACACACATTAATTTTTATTCTTTTGCATAGGAGGCTGTTGTAAGAAAATGGAGAAAGGATGGAAGATTTATTCAAGGCGATATTAATTTGAATCTCGCATTAGAACACAATTCCGGTCCATAAAATAAGAAACTCAAGTTGTTATAGAAATCCCCCAGTGTTCGGATTGATCCTGTGTTAATTTTACCTAGACCTGCTACTTGCTTGTATTTTATTCCGCTAAATTACGCCAAAATCCCAAACCTAATAAAGAAGAAAATGCAGAGAGAGAGAGAGAGAGAGGGGTCTCCGACTGGCTTAGTATGTTATCCTATCTCAAATCTCCATACTATCATGCTGACTGTAAAAATTGGTTTATTAGTTTTATTTCCATTTCCTGTTTCTCCTATTGCGCCTGTTCATGAGAGTGAGGCAATCCAGTACAACATGTTAGATGAGAGAGGAATACATAAAAAATAATATGTCCTGTAGTAAAAAGTTTCCAGAATATCTTCTTTGTCCTAGTCTTTGTTGTGTGCATCAAATGTCGTCTACTGCTTTGAGAATCTCAAGAACCCATTTTCTTTAGAGAAGCACATTTGCTTTAGACATTGTTTGTGATCGGACCCCAAAATATTGGGTGGATAATCTTGTTTTGATCCATTTTTGTAACTACTGAGCAAACAGACACATGAATATGGTTCAGATTGTAGTCGTCAAAAAGGGGTTGCCTCCAGGATGTAAGAGAGCATAACTTGGCGCATCAGTTGCATGCTTATTTTGCACAATGTTAAAGCTTTTATTCCCATCATTTTGTTCACATCTATACACAAGCACAGACACGAGAAAAAAGAAACAGACAACACTTACCAATCGTGACAAAGTAGAGAGAGCAGAGAACACATTCATATTTGTACATTTTCAACTACACTAAATGGGGAAAAAAGAGAGTAAGCTCTCATTTGGATTCTATTATATCCATCAGTGTACTACATTTTGTTTTCTTTTACAGAGCTAATGTCACTGTCGGAGAGTCGGAAGAAAGAAAGATGATGACTGGAATTCACATAGTTGCCGACATTTTCTGCGTCCAGTGCGGTTCAAACGTTGGATGGAAATACGTAAGATCCATTTAGGCGAGAAGACGTTGTTGCCTGCACCCGATTCAACACGTGTTGGGTCATTAATTATTGTGGATGATTATTTTCAGGAAACAGCTCATGAAGAGAGTCAAAAGTACAAGGAAGGCAAATCTGTCCTTGAGAGGTCTGTTAATTGCTGGATTGCAGTTATTGAAGCCTGTATGATCAGTTTCGTAGTTTTGAGATCCCTTCTTTTGTCGAACAGGTTTCAGATTTTGGGTCCAGATGGAAGCCATTACCGGGCGAGTCCTGAAGCACACATCGGAGGTAGTGATGCTGATGATACTTGATTTACCCTTAATATCTCCATTTATACCTCCAACTGTACATTCTTTCAAATCCCCCTCCCCCTGCAAACAGAAGACATTCTTCTTCTTCTTGAACAGCTGAATTCATGGAATTGAAATTCGAAAGCTGTCAAAAGCTTGCTTATTCTCACGTGTCATCATGTTCACTGTAAATATTCAATAATTTAAACAATAATATCTTACTTTGTACTCTGTTATTTTTACATATGACAGAGTTGATGTCACGAGTTCTTGGGTTTTTTTAGCTGGGTGAGTTGTCAAGTGCAATTTTTTTTATTAGATTTGACACCTTTGTTTGTAGCATTGTCCAAGTGATCACGTGCTAAATTTTACCATAATGTTGGAAATTGATTCGTTATTCGTCTAAATCATAAAACTCGTATTCAACTATTTTTGACGTAAATCATAGTATCTATTATGGAGTTCTTGTTTTTATCTAGTCTCAACACGCTTGATGTTATGTAAAGTTCTCTTGCATCAAGGCTGGCTTGTAAAAGGGGTAATGAGACTATTTTCATCTTTTTTATAAACATATAGACCATTTATGATAATTGCTCATCAAGAACAAAATATTGGAGTACAAAGTGGTGCTTTCAGGGCATTAGTACTTAGTAATAAAGGAAACAGCAATTGAGATGCAAAATTAGATTCAATTTCTTGTCATGCACTTTGTGCTTCCAAGAATAAATTGAAATCCTCCCTTGCCTTCACGAGGCGAGGCGTAATGCAAGTTGGTGAATCTGGAGATGATGTGGAAAAACGAACGTGACGTGCCGATTCATGTGATTTCCCGTGTTGCATTTGTGAAGATGATGTAGTGTTCTTGAGAACCCCTTTTCGATCCTTGTCAAACACGAAAGCAGCTGTAATCGGCGAATCTGTGCCGTTTGTGCTGCATCCCATAAGCTCCACTGGCAAGTCGAAGAAGAGATTTGAGGAATCTCCATCGTCACCGTTGATAATTGCTGATGATGTCCATGACCCACATTCGAATTTCTCGAGGGATACTCTCTTGGACACAATATGTGGTTCCTCCTGATCCTTTTTGGATTTCACTGATTTTGCCTTGTTACTAAATCCTGGAATGAACAAACATAGAGCTCCACATTTGAACTTCTGTTCTATCGTGTCGTCGCTGATATTACTTTTGATGACATGCACTAACTTGGGTTCGGCTTTGTAATCGTCGTTGATTTTAGTCAGCCAGAGATCCAACTCATCCGACGGTTGGGATGCCCGGTTTTCACCACACGACTTGCTCCGTCGCAAGTGGTTTTCACGTAGACGTTCTAGATTACTAAGCGCGACGGAATGTTGCCTGGCCAATGGATTAACAGAAAGAGGAGACACTTGGCCTTGATTCTTCCGAGTTTTCTTCTTGGGGACAAATCGAGGCGACGTAGAAGCCGAATTGGGGAGGCTGTAGCTCAAGAACTTACTCTTGGCCGGTGGCAATGGAAGAGGCATGACTAATTGCACATTCCCTGATTCTTTTAGGGAAATTGGATCGACAGAAATCTGCTTCTCGCTCTCCTTTTTGTCCAAGACATTAGGGGTATCCATGGCAACAAATAAAACTCCAAAATTATGGATACTACACATAATTGTGTTGAGATATTTATATGAGAATGGCACACTGCGTAAGTTACGCAACGTGGAAGCAAATATCTAGTTGTGATTGCCATGTTCTTCTGCCTCCCTCAATATAAAAAATATACAAAGGATTCGTTATGACTTAATTCTATTAGATTATGCATTTTCCCACACTGTTTCCCTAAAATTACTGTGACTGTTATTGGCTTTTTTCATAATTTTTTTTTTCTCAATTTGACTTTTGGAGTTTGAACTTATAAAAAATAATTCATTTTCGTGGTTATTAATCGAANTGCAGTTATGGTATGACAAAAAATCTGGTGGTGCGGTTATGGTTTTGGCCGAACCGAATCGTTGCCATCCTTATTAGAGTCCTCATTCATTTTCTTTTTGGCATTCATAATCTCCAGACTTCGACTTGGGGGCACACGAGTCTTTTTGAAGGGATATTTTGTTGAAGACTTTGCTGAAAAGACGTGTAATGCATGTGACATATTTTTATGAGTATCTTAGTCAACCATCTTTGTTTCTTTAAACATAATTGAGAAAAAAAGGGAAAATTAGAGGAGGGTGGGGGAACCAAATCCTCCCCTTTTAGTTGTAACTTTTTGATCATTGTGACTTTTAGTGAGGATATGTGGTTTTCCTCCAAGAAACAAATCCACCTACACAAACAAAATCAATTATAAGATTCTTAAAAGGAGAAAAAAGACATTGTAATTACCGAAGCTCACATGGGAACTGTAACAATCATATACCTTATCGCTCGTGTTTGGGTCAATTTAAAAGTAAGTTATCATTTTTCTTCCCAAGTAATAAATATGTTCTTTTCAAGTTCCCCGTGATAATCAGATTAAGTACTACTTATTACTAACTCTGACTAACAAAAATATTATTCACTTTAGAATTTACCTTTTTAGGGCCTCGTTGAGTTCCATTTTTGAATAGTAAATTGATGGAAAATGTGTCGTTAAAAATGAAGAAAAAGTTCTCGGATTGCGTGTAATATTATTTTATTAAAAAATGTGTAGTTGAAAAAAAAAATGTATTTTGTGGGACTTTTCCCTTCACTTCCTTAAATCAATTCTCAAAACAAATCTTTCCACCAAAAAAAAAAAAAAATAATAATAATAAATAAAAAATCTCTAAGTTTATTGTTTTACATTAAGCTATAACTAACTATTGTCTTATAAGCAATTTTTTGAAAAGACAATTTTTTCTCCTTCATACAATTTTGTGGTGTCCATTCGTTCGTACTAAACACATAATTAATACTATGCTTTTTCTTCTCTGTTTTCTTTTCTTCTCTTTTCCAAGAAAATTACAATGACATTTTTCAAAGACCTTGACATTGTTTCTTCAAAATTTCACATTTTTCTTTTCTTTGATAGAATTCCCATAAATCCAATCCAACGGTGTCACACTCGATAAAACCACGGTTAAAGATTTGAAGAAGGGTTATTAGCACAAAACGTCCTTACGTTTGAAGTTTAGTGTGCAAAAGGTCACTATGTTGTAATTTTTTGCATTTTCACTCCTATTTCCACGTTTCATTGTGGAAATCGTCATTTTCATCTATTTTTTCAATAAAATGACAATTATACCCTCCTATTTAAATAAAAGAGAAAAATAAAAAATAAATTGTAACCATACTTCCAAATTTTTCAATAAAATACAAATAAATCCTAAATAAATAATAATAATAAAAAAACAAAAACAAAAATCATCTCATTTCTCTGCCACCACCATTTTCACTTGCCGAAAACACCACCCAACCGCCACCTTAGCCACCGGAAACCACCACCACCATATGGCCCTCCATCCCGTCGTCACCAAATTGTCCCCGCCGCCGCCATCCACTTTCTCTTCCACCGGAAACAAGCTCTGAACCCACTAAAAATCATCTTATGTTCTCACATTTGGTTAACTGGAAAAATGGTGGCAGAAAAAGCATTTACAAGATATATCCAAGAAAGGGGGAAACTTGGGCATTGTTCAAGAACTGGGATGTTAATTGGTATTTCGACATAGGAACCATAAAAGTTAAAAGTTTTCTGTATTTGTGAAG
>CAIGRT010155295.1:0-17834 GCA_903798405.1 Fraxinus platypoda
TTATATGAAATTGTGACTTTAATATATTTAATTAATAAATTATATGTTTAATTAACTAATGTATAAATAAAATTAAAAAAATTCTGAAATTTGAAATTTTAAACTTAATTTCTTAAATTTGAAATTAGTAAAACTAAACCTCTTATTTGTGAATTCTTCCCATTTACGAAGCCTGTTCTTTAGATATTCATGGAAATATGAAAAGGAAATGAAAGTGGGTGGGAGTGTAATTTTTTAGGTCCCACCTTCCACTTCTTTGTTTTGCAATTTGCACCATATCAGAATATATTCTTACTAAAATTTGTACACACTTAAAATCAATTTTATTTTCTAATTATTATCTAGAATTTGGCTATCTGGTATCCTCTATATAGGTGCTACATATGATGTAATTTATAAAATTTTAATTTCGTTCTCTTTTTATCGTTCATCTCACTAACGAATTATTAGAATATATAATTATCTTTGACGGTCTAATAAAATTTACACGTCATTTTCATTCGGATAGCTATTCTGATATTGATTCTCTCGTATAAAGTTGAAAGCGGAAATTGATAAATATAATTGAAGTGGGACTGAGAAAAAGCATGAGAATAACAAGCAAAAGAAAAAAAAAAAAATGAATTCTCAATTGGATTTGGACCCATCAATTTGGAGTTGAAATCACACATAATAACTGAGGGAGTTAATTCATAGCCATTTCTAAACTCATATCTGTATAAATATTTATGTTCTTGTGTTAAATTAAAATATCTAGATCAATTTTACATAATTTCAAATTCCAACTAGTTACAAAATTTACTTATAAGTTATAGGTAACTTTTAAGGGTTGATTTTGAATAAGATTAAGTTACGTATTTTGACACTATTTGTTTTACTTTATTTTGACAAGAATATTTACATTAATAAGATATTCAGTTGCTTCAAGTTCAAGTTGGTGTATCAAAACCAATGAAATTAAAAATAGAATTTATTTCTTGCTTATAAGTAAAAGGCATATGATTAAAAGAAAATTAATTAGCTTTTAAAAAGACTTTTTAAGTATTCAGAAGTCTAAATTAAATATACTTAAAGCATGTTTGGAAGTGTTTATAAACGATTTAAATTATAAATAAAAAAATAAGTGATAAATAAATTGATATTAGTTATGAATTTCTTGAAATTGTTAAAAAAAAAAATAGCTTGATTATTTATAAATCGTTTATAAACATGAGTCAAATACAATGTAAGTATCTTCGTCAAATTATCAATAATGTTTTTAATAGTTAAATTTCGAGAAAAAAAAAATAGAATCTAAACTTTTAAGAAAGCTTTTTGAGATTATAAGCTTGTTAGTTCCATGAAATTTATTATCGAAAGATCATAAAAATTGTGAATTCAATAAAAAAAACTTACGTCGCAAAAAATGAAATTTGATAAATTTATAATCTTAAAAAAAGCTTTGTCAAACATGACCAAATGTGATCATGTTTGTTTCGAATTAAAATCAGATTTTAATTTAAGTCAAGTCAAACAATCAATATTAACACATCTTTAATAGGTCCCACAACTTTTCAATCATACATTTTAAAATGAGTAATGCTATTCATCCCCACTG
Source organism: Fraxinus platypoda (assembly GCA_903798405.1). NCBI lineage: Eukaryota > Viridiplantae > Streptophyta > Magnoliopsida > Lamiales > Oleaceae > Fraxinus > Fraxinus platypoda. Next base: position 1,598 of record CAIGRT010155295.1, read on the forward strand.
GGATTACAAACACAGTCTAGGTGACGTTAATGTGGCATTAAATGATATGTGAAATTAAATAAGTGAAATTTAATTTCACCTTTCAATTAACATATCATTTAGAGTCACACAGACTGTGTTTGTAATCTCACCGAAGATGAATAACATTGCTCTTTCAAAATTTTCTATCACAATGTACTAAAAATCTAATTTTAATCCCCGCTCGTGTAAATTGTCGGTAAAAAAGTATCAAGACAGGAGGTATGGGCCCATTCATTAGTTTCATTTGCCATTTCTTTTCTTCCATAAACAGGATTCCATTTCACAAACAGAAACACGCAATTCTCTCATGGCTGTTTTGGAGGTCTGTGTTAAGGCTGCTGCTGGCGCCCCTGAAAATCTTGGCGACTGTAATCCACTCTTTCTTCATCCCTTTCTTTCTTTCTTTACATGCACAAGACTCTGTAGAAATGAAATCTTTTTTTGATTTTGTTTTGAAACGTTAAGGTCCATTCTGCCAAAGGGTGCAACTGACACTGGAGGAAAAGAAAGTCCCTTATAAGACGCATCTTATCAACTTCAGTGACAAGCCCCAATGGTAATACTAACTAAATTTCAAACTTTTTTTTTTTTTTTTTGGTATTATCTTTTCAAAAACATCCATTCTGATTATTGTGTATAATAATGAGAATGCGTTGTTGGGTTTGGTTTTTTGTGGGTTTTAGGTTCTTGGAAGTGAATCCAGAAGGGAAGGTGCCAATGATAAAATTCGATGAGAAATGGATTGCAGACTCTGATGTGATTGTGGGTATTATCGAAGAGAAATACCCCAACCCTTCTCTCTCCCCTCCTCCTGAAGTCTCCTCTATGTAAGAATTCTCTCTTTCTTTGCATATATATCTACACATTATCTAAAATATTCCTCCATGTGCCGGAAAAAATAAGAAAGAAAATAGAGGTATTATTGATGGAATTGAATAGGATATTGTACTCTGATTTATCACTCTCTTATTGCATACTTTTCTTTTTTGAAGCAACAATTTTAGCACACAATTAAAACTTGTTTTAAGCTTTGTCAGAGTGTTACATACTCATAGAGGTTGGATTTTAAAATTTTCTTTTAGATGGAAACTTGTTTAGTGGGTATCTAAAAGTTTCCGAGTCATTAATAAAGCTCAGACATTATTCAGAACCACTAATTTTCTACAATTTTGTCAAAATTGAAGTAAGAAATTAAAAGACTTCACAAGTAATTCTCTTTTATAGATGCTTTAGATCTTCCTGAATCAATTAAACGGAGTGGTAGGAAAGGATTCACGTAGGCTAACAGAGAGAAAAGTGCTTAGCTTTTTGTTGATATTTGAGCTGCACCATCTCCTAGCATAGATGTGCAATGTTTAAAATGCTGTACGTGGAGACTTTGGCTGAACAGAGCAGACTCTTCGTTTTAATGCTAGACATTGCACTCATAACAAATAACATGGGGGTTTAGTTATTAAATAGTATGCGATTCTCTTTTTAGTTTAATCATCCTGCTAATTGTTGTTGATTGTTTTGGTGATTATTTTCCTTGTTCGATTTTTGAAATGAAGGTGGAGTGTTGTTTTGTGATCTCCGTCCTAAATTACATACTTTTTACTTCTAATACTCAAATATCTCGGTGATCTTTTATTAATCAATATCAGAAGGAAAGGCTCCAATGGTTTCAACTGGTATGCTTGTGGATGTGTTCTTCATATATTCTCGGCTACAAAGTTTGCCAATCTTGATTTGTGGGTTATAATCTTTCTGAAGTCATGAAATTTTTTCAGAATTTCATCATGATTTATTTGTTGGGTTTTTGTTTTCTCCAATAAACTAGTGTTCTTTGTCACGGTCATCGGGATAGAAGCAAAACATAAACACGAGTCTATTTTAGTTTTTGCACTTTTTCTGAGCAATTTAGTGCTGTCTTCTTCTATTTTCTAAACTTTGACTATGAAATCTCAGGGGTTCCAAGATATTTCCTTCGTTTATCAAGTTCTTGAAGAGCAAGGATCCCAGTGATGGATCAGAGCAGTCTCTGCTCGATGAATTGAAGGCACTGGATGAGCATCTCAAAGCGAAGGTGCAAATTTTGTGTTTGAAAAAAAATAAATCCTACTAATAATTTTTGTTCTGTCTCAATTGGATGGAAACTTACTTAGTTGTACGTATGATCAGGGACCTTATGTTGCTGGAGAAAATATTTGTGCTGTTGATCTGAGTTTGGCTCCAAAGCTTTACCATCTTGAGGTAGCTCTTGGTCATTTCAAGGGGTGGACTGTCCCTGAAAGCTTGAGTTACTTTCATAACTATGTGACGGTATCCAAATTGTTCTTCTTAATCTCTTTCGTTTTGCCTTATCCTCTTTCTTGTAATTCTCTGCGGTGGCATAAATAGGATACCTGGAATTAAAGATATCTCTGCTTGCATATCTGTGTCTGAATGAATTAATAAAATCACTGTTTTCACTTAGTATTTGTTTCAAACATATTATTTGTTACCTCTGGTGTGTTCCAGGTATGTTCCTAGGGTGCATACAAAAACTACTGTGTTAGATATGTTTGAATGTGAAAATGGAAGGGTGCTCCATTTAACAATTAATTTATATACCTATGATATTGAAGCAGTCAGATGCAGGCATGCAGCATATAGTTATAGTCCTCACTTTCACCGCTAGAATTAATAGCTATTTGCCACAATGTTTACGTGTAATGCATTCTTATATTGTGATGTCCATCGAGTGCATAATTTTCAGACCCAACGTGAGTGGGTCATTGGTTCAACCTGGTTCAAGCATTAGCTCCCTAATGGGTTACTGACGGATCAACATTCAAAACAGCCCGGATATGGCTGGGCTTGACCTGGTTTTGCTTGCAACTTGGTTCAACAGTAACCCGGACTGGTCAGCCCCTGGTCCGACCAGCTTGTCTGGTCCGTGTTTTAAAACACTGGTTGCATGGACAAGTTTTAGTTCCGAAGATCATATAAAAATATTAAATGGCAAATTCAAAATGAGTTGTTAATAATGATTTTGCAAGTTTTGATCAAAATATATAATTGCAGCGATAATCATGATATGCCTTGAGGATAAGCGTGACCTGTTGCCAGGTGCATTGGGTTCCATAGAAATAGGTGAACATTTTGTGCCCCTTGAAACCATGGGGATATCGCCTTCCACGAGCATGTCAATCAGGGCCGGCTCCAAGACTTTTGAAGCCTTAGGCGACTAATTATTATGAGGCCTTTAAAGATAATTTTTTGCATTCGCAATGATACTTGAACGAAATAACTTTTCTAATTTTTATTTATTTTCCATAGGGAATTACATTAACAAGGACATCAAGAATTGAATCAAATATGAAAGTCAATTTATATCTTGTGACAAAGCTTTTTCAGTTTGTGTACTTCTTCAATTTTAACTGACAAATTGAAAGAAACATACATAAATAACAGCAATGCCAACAAAATAGTGCTGAATTTCTTATCTTTTCATTATAGAGAAAGAAAGCAAACAATTCTAACTGCTTAATGAACTCAGAACAATAAGTATAATAAAAAAACAACACACCACTATGTTCTTTCTTTACACCTATGCATAATTGAGAGATCTAAGTCAAAATTCTTTAAGCTTTGAGTTGTCAGCAAAATACAATGGTCTAATCAACAATAGTAATTAAATTAAAATCTGTGTCATTCAAAAAGAGAAATGCTAGGATGGATTTTTTTTTTAGGCCCCCAAAATGTTGAGGCCCAAGGCCTTTACCTAGTGGGCCTTATGCCAAGGCCAGCCCTGGTGTCAGTGCTCGATATAAGCTTTCCTCGGTTCTACCCGAAAATGGAATAATTTATTTGGTTAAAGTATTAATGCTTTTGGTGATTTTTAACTTTAATTCTGGACAACCAGAAACATATTCCAGAAGATCTTTTGTTTTGGAGTTGCCTGTTTCTTCATCACTATTTTTGCATGTCCATTATCTGGTCCGAAGCCTCTCCTGTTACCTGTAACTGATCGTTCTTGAATATTGGTTAGTTTATTTTCAGTGAGTTATTTGGAGAAGTTGCTTTAGTCAGAGTAGAGTTGGTCGTAGACAAATGAAAAACAGAATAAAGTTTTAGTTCATTTGAACGTGTTAGAAGAGGACCGGGAACACCAAAAAATAACATGATACATGTCAGTTGCTAAGGATCAGTTTAGATGTTACATAAATCGAGCAATTGAGCTGAACAGAGTGGAGTAACCGTTCTGCCTAACCCAAATTTTATTGGAAAGAGTGAAGCTTTGTTGTGGGTTGAAATTCTCTTTCTTGTGCAATCACGTCCAAAGCATTTTTCATTTTATAGGGTTACCGTACTGTTATCAAGTCGAAACACAAAACTGAAATTGTTTATTCTGCTTTCCTTTCCTGCACTGCAGTTGCTCTTTTCTCGGGAGTCTTTCCAGAAAACAAAGGCGGCAAAGGAACATATGATTGCAGGATGGGAGCCAAAAGTTAATGCATGAACTTTGTTCTAAGATGTAGTGTAACCGTTCTGAGTTTCTGCTCTGTCTTGTGGCGGTTGTTGCATGCTCATAAAGTCGACTTTAGTTGCTTAGAATGACTGAAATAAATATATGTTGTTTTAGTCGCTTGATGACTGATTTACGATTTGTGCAATGAATGGGTTGAAAGTAGAATGCAGTTTCTGAATGCTGCTGGATGGATTTAGTGAGTTTATTTAAGTTGGGACTTTAAGTTGTGTTTTAGTGATGGTGTCGAGTGGAATGACCAACCTGGCCATTTTGAAACAAAAAAAGTTGGTTTCCTAAATTGAAACAAGGCCTAAAGTTGAGTGACTAGCCGAGGAAATAGAAACAAAGCTCAAATTGAAAAAAGACAAGTTGTATATTAGCTTGCTTGTAACTATTAAAATGGCAGATAGGTTCTTCCGAAGTCCTGATGCTAATGCTCTACCAAATGCATAACAAAAGGTGAGTGGAGATCACATTCATGCACAATAAAGAATAGACAAACAAATGAATGTAGTTGTAGAGGAGGTGAGGATAAATTTTTGATGTTGATGAGCAACATACAACAAAAATCCTATTTTCCTTTCAAATCACTACACACACTATTCCCCAGCCACTTGTCCACATTGATCTCGGCCAACTCCATCAACTCTGTAGTAATTCTCGTCCTCCTTGATGGCTGCATCAACATTAAGTATCTGTTTGGTATGGCTTTTGTTATTGTTTCTTGTAAAAGAGTTTCGTGAGAAGGTTATTGTAAGGCAACTTCTTCTAAAAGTTTTTCTAGTAAGATAAAGCATTTTTAGAAAAAATTTCAAATATGTTCGAAAATATTTTCTTAGTCTTAGAAGCATATTTTGACTTTTTAAAAGTCTTGCATACGGACTCTTTTAACTGATTCATTGGACTATGCATTTGCCTTGTCTTTACAATCACCCGTTGAAAACCTCTTTATACTTCTCTATGTAAGCAATCGACTCATGAATTACTCTGTTGGAAGAAGAGTGGGGGCTATATTGTGCCATAAATAAGAACATTCATCCTCGCGAACCGCATTTAGAATGGAACCCTTACATGATATTGTTCTTTTACTATTTACGACGACAAGGATTGCATATTAGTAATGACCCGCGAACACTAATTCACTGACATATCCCGATTAATTATGTTTAAATCTCTAAACCCCAGGCTGCTTTTACTAAATTTAGTTCATGCTCCGTTAAAAACATGCCTCACGTTAAATTTTTAATACTAACTCAAGTTAAAAGATAAAATTTAGTCAGGATGTCAATGAGACCAAGTGGCAATTTCCATTCCCTTCCTCTCTCGTCGAGAATTTTCAAAAAGCAGGACGTGAATTAAATTATTCGCATTTATTGTCCTGTTTATTTATTTAATTTTTAAATATATTTTCAATTGAAAAACATGAAAATTTCGAAGTGGGTTTCGAGAATTGTGGCAAGGACCGCGTTCCTTGTTCAAGGACGGTTGGAGGAGGAGCAAATAATTTTTCTATTCAAATATAGCTTCAAATGTGAGGAAAATATAATAAATATCTGGACGGTTTTCATTATTGTTGAGGACTAACTTCTTCATTTTAGAAAGTTAGAGACCAACTTACTGTTTGAAGAATAAGCAAGATCAATAGTGCAATTTTTATTAAATTCTTTTAGACGAGATCTTTTGAGGCAAATTGAGGTTCACACGCAATCCAAGAATTGCCAGCCATGTATAAAAAGACGTCGTATTGAATGAGAAAGGATCAGACGAAATCTCACATAAACGAAGAGGCGAAGAGTTAGTATCTAACAAGGGAACCAAGTCGTCATTCTCTTCACATGTTCCCTCAAACACACAATTTTCAAATCCTTCGTGTCAATTTCCAGACCGTTCTAGCAAATAACTTCAACAATCAACTACTACAAAGTGGTCAGATTCGACCCTATGGGGGTAGTGATGGCAAAAAAACCCGCCCTGCCCCGCCCCTAATGGGGCGAAACCCCGACGGGTTGGTGGGGCGGGGCGGGGAAGGGTTGCCCCGCCTCGAAGTGCCCCGTGAAGAATAAAAAAAATAATTAACTACAAATTTAAAAAAAAAATAGTTAAGTGGAAATTTTTGAAAAAAAATAAAAATAAACGGGGCAAGCCCTCGCCCCGAACCCGCCTCGCCCCGTCTAAGGTGGGGCGGGGCTCGGGGCGGGACGGGTTGGGGGAGTGGCGGGGTGGGGTGGGGTGGGGGTGCTCCGCCCCGAACCCGCCCCGTTGCCATCTCTACTATGGGGCTGCCTCTGAAGAAGTAAGAATCATGTTACGTGTACATCTTATTTGATTTGACGCCACTTTAGACATTGTGTTACTTCTAAAACACGCACTTCTCCACCGAACCATTTTTTAATTCCTACCCAACAAAAGTACATATTACGTAATATGCAATTGGCATAATTCAAGAAGTGCTTCTGTTTGATATCCAATTATTGACACCCAATCATCCCAGCATATAACGATACTTATGGTGGTTCCGACTATCTCTCTGAAATTCTGTGTATGAAAATTGTGGATTGGTGGTTAATAAATACAGCCATTAAATATAGAGAAAGAAGCAGGGCTGGCTTTGGGGAGCGTGATATTTGAAGAAGAGCGGGTGTTGCTCTTCGGAGGCGGAGAAGAAGTGGCTGTGGAGGCGAATATGGACGGCCAAGGAACTGACGACGTCGCTGGAGGGTCCGGGACGCATAGGAAGCTCCATTCCGATGATCATTCGGCCGTTGAAATTCCTGACACAGCCCATCAAATCAGCAGCGGTTGTTTCTTCTTTTCCTCCTAATCCCATTTCATGAATTCGGATTTTATCCTCCTTTTTATTATTTATGGGTTTGATATTGTGCACGTGTCGGCTTTGGTTATCTGGATTCGATTTTTGATTATTGTTTTGTATGAAAATGCGTTGTGTTGTTTGTTTATTATTCTCTGTTAAATGATTGACAAACTTTCTTTTGTATTAGATCTTCGAGCATGGATGTTCAATGGATCAATTTCTGTTTTTGGCAGGCGAAAATTTATTGTAGTTCTAAATTGTTTCTTTGAATATATCCTCCTTCTAATGGTTTAGTCTTATGCTTTATACATGATGAATTTCCCTATTATATGGGGCTTACAGCTTGGTGATAATTACGACGGAGAAGATTTCAATATGTTCTGAGCGGGTGCCAGGGTCCAATTCCCGCCACATAGCAAAAATGTGTTGATGGGAATTTCTTCTTATGTTTTGTAGTATACTATAAAGTTTAGAATCAGTTTTTGGTAGCTTGAATGGTGTGGAATTGTAGTAAAAAAACTTATTTGTGCCTATTTTGCTTGATGTAGATTCATGGTTTCAAGTGGGATTTATTCTGACCACCGGTATCAACAGTGCTTATGTGCTGGGATACTCTGGTACTGTCATGGTACCGTTGGGTTGGATAGGAGGCGTTGTTGGTTTAGTTTTAGCAACAGCCATATCTCTATATGCAAATTCCCTTGTGGCCAAGCTTCATGAATTTGGAGGAAAGAGGCATATCAGATACAGAGATCTTGCTGGATTTATATATGGTATGAGCAAAATAAAGATAGCATCATAACAAAACAAAAAAAAAAGAAAAAAAAAGAGAGGAAATTATTGAAGCTTCTCAGTATAGTATAAATCACATCACATTTCTCATGTCTAACAACTATCTAAAATCTGTTTTACTCAGCGGGTATTTGCTTTTGTAGGTGGCAAAGCTTATTCTCTTACATGGGGACTGCAATATGTGAATCTCTTCATGATTAATGTTGGATATGTCATTTTAGCTGGTCAGGCTCTTAAGGTAAGGTCAGGCTCTTAAGGTAAAATTACCTTTGTTTTTCTCCCGTTTATTCAACAATTAATGTGAAAATTAGATGGAATTTGTCCATTATTTCTTAACATGTAGTTTTCAGGTAAGACAATTGAAGCACTCATTAGCTACCGAGGAAGATATGATCTATGTCATTCTCGTGCTGCTGCCAACCTTTGAGAAAACTTCTGTGCATGTTTGGTACATTGCATTAGATCGTATAGCACAATATACAAAATTTTAACCTCTTTTTCTTAATTAATACTTCTGACCCTTTTTGTCTAATTCACCTAGCCAAATGTGCAATCTAGTTTGGGAGTATTCTACCTATGTTTGAACATAATGGGATAAGATGACAAGAATCAAAAAGATTTAGCTAATATCCTGATTCTTTTTGACATTATACACAGGCCATTTATGTTCTCTTCAGAGATGATAATGAAATGAAGCTCCCATACTTTATTGCAATAGCTGGGGTTGCTTGTGCCCTTTTTGCCATTGCTATACCCCATTTGTCAGCTCTAGGGATTTGGCTTGGATTTTCAACATTCTTCAGTCTAGTGTATATTGTTGTAGGATTTGCACTAGCTCTTAAAGATGGTATGGTTTCTTGCTGTTATCAATTTTTAATATCTCATGAAGTGTCAAATGTTGATGTAAACTCTTTTCACTCTGTTCCTTTCAAGTTCTTTATCTTTTTGGTAAATTTATGTCCTTGATTAGACTCTAGTTTGACTAGGAAAATGTCGAATATCATACAAATAAATAGTGCCATGTTCTACAAACAAATAAGATTCTTCCTTTGGTACCTTTTGCTGATTATGCAAACTGCCTAACTTCATCTATGAATTGAATAAAACCGAATATCCAGTTTTCCCTTCTCAAACTGACTATTTTTTAGTAATTTACAGGAGCTAGAATTTATTTTGGGGTATTATGTCTTGCTTTAATTTATTTGTGTATTATGTCTTCCTTAATACTATCAAGTATTGTCCAGTTCACATTTCCAATGTAGTGCTTGTTCAATACTAAGGTCTAAGAGAGAGCGTAGACGTAGTTAGAATGATGGTGCTCGCCTATATTTGATTCCTTAAATTTCAGTCATGAGAATTTAGAAAAATCAAAAGCTTTAGTGTTGCTGCTTTATTTCTCCGTCTATATTTCTTATGCTTAATGCTCTTATAATATTTACAACATTTTATAGGGATTGAAGCTCCTCCCAGAGACTACAACATTCCAGGATCAACAACCAGCAAGATTTTTACAACCATAGGTGCATCTGCAAACCTTGTTTTTGCATTCAATACTGGAATGCTCCCGGAGATACAGGTGGGAAATATCATACCTCTGCAGTCTCTTTAAATTTGGAAACAAAAATTTATGGTAAATCGTAAAACAATCTGAAGAATCGTCTATGTATTGTTAAAGAAAAAACATGGCCATAACTTTTTTGTCTTCTTTGGAGACAGCTAAGCAACAATATCAATATGACAATACTATTTTGGAGGAGGTCAGCTCCCCTTATTTGAAACGAGGGGTACCCAGAGAAGGAGACTCCTTCAGGGCATCTTAGGCCATTGTTTTGGGGTATATGTAGCTTGAACGTGACACTTACAAACGAATTATTCTTCTTGCAACAGGCAACGGTGCGACAACCTGTAGTTGAGAACATGATGAAAGCTCTTTATTTTCAGTTCACATTGGGGGTTCTGCCCATGTATGCTGTAACCTTCATGGGATATTGGGCTTATGGAGTCAACACATCATCCTATTTGCTGAACAGTGTCAATGGTCCTGTCTGGGTGAAGGCTTTCGCTAATATTTCAGCTTTCCTGCAGACAATTATTGCTTTGCATGTAACAAATCATCCTTCCCCTTCTCTTTATCATTCTTTTTCATTTGTTCTTTTTTTCGAAAGATGCCCAAGATTTACTGATATGTTGTTTGCTAACTCGTTCCTTTGCTCGTCATCTTTCTATCAAATCTTAGTGGGGGCAGTTGACTCCACTACGGTCCCTTTAAATCTGCCAGCGTTTTGTATTTAGTACTGACCAGGATTTGTGAGAACATTGTAGAAGATTTTAACTCATTTTTCTTCTTTAATATTGTCTAATTACCGAACACCCATTATTGTACTAACTAAAGAAGCGTCTTCTGTTATAGATATTTGCGAGCCCAATGTACGAGTATTTGGACACCAAGTACGGAATCAAAGGAAACGCTTTGGCTCTCCGCAACTTGTCATTCCGAGTTGTAGTGAGGGGCGGTTACCTCGCCCTCACAACGTTTGTCTCTGCTTTGCTGCCGTTTCTAGGAGATTTCATGAGTCTCACAGGTGCTATCAGCACATTCCCACTTACATTCATTCTTGCGAACCACATGTACCTTGTTGCTAAGAGAAACAAATTGACTTCCATACAGAAGAGTTGGCACTGGCTTAATGTCTGCTTCTTTGGTTGTATGTCTGTTGCAGCAGCAATTGCTGCATTGAGGCTCATTGCTGTAGATTCAAAAACTTACCATGTTTTTGCCGATTTATAATGTTCTTTTTATTGGTAGGAAATTTCAATCCGTATGTAGGATTTCAATATTCACTCTTAATCAAGATGTAATCAAGGGTTAAGCTCTTCATTCATAATTAATATGATATTTTAGTTTGTTCATTTCATGGCTGAAGATTGTGGGATAAATTCTGGATTAATATTTCATTACACATATTTCTCTCTAGGATTGAAATAGTAAACAAAATCTCCAAATTTACTAGTTTGCCATGCCATGTTTCTATTGGTAGGAATATTGCTTTCCTCCTAAACGAGCAGAACTGGTAAATAGCAATGGAGATGTATCATGTATGCGTGCACTGGAATGCACTAGTTTTTGTGCTTAGATGGTTTTCATGTCGATCTATATCAAGAATTTGGATTTGGGTAATCTTGCTTGAGTATAAATACTTTATGGAGTTTCGAGATTGTGCAATTAGTACTCTTACGAAATATCGCCTCACCTTCTTGAAGAGACATGGTTACATTTGAATCGCCGGATATTTAAAAATGTCTTTATTTCTTGTCCCACAAAATCAGTAATACAAGTGTCTATATGGTGGACCGAACATCAGTAAAATTGGGGTTTCATGGTGACGTTATAATATGCGAGTCATTACAGGTCTAGGTCGTCGTGGTAGCCCAATTGTGTTGTATATTTGGCCTCAGCTCGGGGTCAAGATTCGCGCTCGAGGGCTCGTATATAGATTGGTCGGTTGACTAACAAGGGTCTAGCCCTAAGGCTGTAACTCGTAGGTCAATATTCGGATAAGACTATTTTTATCCTAGACGATCCCAAATTTGTCCAACAATCAATCTTTCGATAAAACTTTTCCATCTTTAATAGTATCACTACGTATAAGTTCTTCTGTACCCAACTGCATAAACAAATTGCCAAAAAGTAAACTTCAATTGTTCATTCTATCTTATAGATAATACACTCAATAGTTCCACTTTCCCCTTCCTTGAGGAAAGGAAACATATTAACACCTTATACAACACACAATAAATTTTTGAATATAGTTAAAATAATACAAATTATCAAGGGAATAAAATCTGCCATAAGATGATCACCATGTTCTACAACCATAAGGAAACCATTCATATAGTGTAAAAATACTCCAACGAACAAAGGATATATAACTAAACAACCGAACCAAGATTAGAGCAAAAACACATTGTTATTTGGAAAATATAATAAAAAAGTTCCATTTCTCCCGACGAACATCTTTTTCCACACTTAATTGAATGAATCTCCGTATCCAGAATCATTTCAACTAACCTGGAACGAAAGAAAATATAGCATCACGACCTTGCATAATAACATTTAAGAATGCTACCAGTGCAGCAACATGAAGCAGATTCTCAACTACTAGCATATCAAGTCAATGTAATTATGTATATATCGGAGAGAAGTAAGTTTTATTTTTAATAATTTGCCACTTAAAACTTGTTCTTTGCTTGTTTGCACATAAAGGTTACTTTTGCAGTATATCAGGTTTGGCTCCTCAAAGTTACTGGCTCCAACACATCAAAAATTTACATTGACATTGGCCTAAAAGAAGAAAAGATTTATTTTTAACTTTCTGAATACATAGTTCTAAGCCCACAAATATTATGGATTCTAGGATGTCTCGTTGCATTTGATTCAGTGAAAATTTGGCAAGCTATGAGAGATCAGCTTTAGAATCCAGAGAGAAGGGGAAAAAAAGTGTCTACGGTCCACTTTATAATCAAATTATAGTTTCTTATGAGGAATAAATATATTACTTCATGAAATACTCCTACATCCATTAAATTTTATGCTGCCGCCATTTTGCAAAATTTATAATTATTTTATAAATAATCAAAATTAATTTTCAACCACACATTCCAATTGACCCAAAAGTGCTATCCACTTGTTTACCGTATATAAATTCTTCCCAAACAGAGGCTATAACTTTTAAGCAAATCCAAAGATACATTGAAAAATCTGTGAATTACAAATAAAATGTACCTGCTAAGCAAAACGAGTCCTCTGACGAGTAATCATCCAGATACCAGCTTCACAAGAATGCAGAGTGAGTTGAGAAGTATAAGAGGCACTCTTAAGTACTGTGCCGCATAAATAAGACCAATGATTTGCCCCTTTAACGATTTTCTCCTAACACCAGAATATTCCTGGAAGCTCCATCCCCTAGGGGCAAGCACACGATCTTCATTTAGTACAGCCAGTGCATTTGCGAGAAGCAGGCAGCCCTCCAGCAGCGTCCACAAACCCATTTCCTGCGTTACATACTGGTTTAGCATCTCTTTCTTTTTCGAAATCTTCTCTTAGTTACAACAACAAATTAGCCCTTTTCTGCAATAAATTTAAGGTCGCTAGATCATCTAACTAAATCCTTTTCCTCCATTCTATTCGATAGTTATGCAAAAAGATTAAAGGGCTTGTTCGGTATAAATTTTAATCCAATTAAAATTGAAAATATAGCCGTTATTGGGTCCCACTCGTCTAATAAAAGTCAACAATAACGGCTAGTTGTTCAATTTTAATTTGATTTTAATTTCTACCAAACACACTCTAAAGCATTTAAATTCTTAGCAACTACCATAGACCATGTTATTTTAATTTCTCTCCCTTCTTCTGACATACTATACTATACCTAGATCACGTCACTCATATGAACGAGTTTCTGTCCATGCAAAACATGTAACGACTAACTAAATTGTCCTCTTATCCTCAATCACCATCCCCATTTGTTTGTATATTTTGATTTCTTATCTTAAACCATTTTAGTATAATCACACATCCATCTTAGTGTCCTCATTTTCATTGCCCCATTACACTTACTTACCCTATGGACATTTTGTCCTTCAACAACTCAACAATTAGTATGAAAGAGTTTTCTAAGTTAATGCCAATAAAGTTGTTTAACAAAAAGAAGAGCAGATAAGGAAGACCGAGTGCCATATTCCACCGACAAGAAGGAAACTAAAATAATAGGAGAGGACATGGAGAATGATTCTCAAGTTAGCATAGTAAAATACCATTACTGCAATAACAAAGAATTTAATACCTGACTTTCTGATACTAATGGATGATATATTCATGCTCAATTCCAAGGTATTCTAAAGATGCTGGCCATAGTAGCCACACAGAACCGTAAGGATGTAAATCTTTGGCCTAAAAATGTTCATTTGCGTGCACCATTTACACCAACTTAAACATTTCATTATTAGCCAATTCCTGGTTTCGAAGTAGGGGCCAAGGTAATTCAGGAATAGTTCATTCCCTAATTGGAAAAACGTGATATTTCATCACCTTCAACCAACTAAAATGGTGATTTCAATCACTTTCCAAACATTCACCATATTGAGAAAAACGAAACTACAGTATCCTTAAATAATGCATCTTTATCATTTCAATTTCTTTTACAATTTCAACCAGAAAACTTTTCAATATATTTGGAGTAAACAACATTGTTCTTGAATTATGCATCTTTAGCATTTCGGTCTCTTAAAAAAATATAATAAATAAATAAATCATCCTCGTATACTTGATAGTCAAATAACAAATAAATGCGAAGTGCATACCCGTGTGCGTAAATGCAAAACAATAATTAATTCTGCACAATAATTTCAGCCAAAAAGATTAAAATAAATTCTCCCAATTAAAAAAAAAAAACATTACAATAACATACAGCAGAGTCTACACAGCGAGAATTTACACATGGTGATCTGAGGTTTTTAGGAAATGCCAAAAAAGAAGCGAAAATGACTTAATAGAATGAACTAAACTTCGAATTATCCCATCAAATCTTTGAACTAGAATAAAAAAATTCAGAATATATTAATCACTCGCCTTGGAATTTTGGTGGAAGAAGAAACTTGTATTGACAAGAAAAGATCCGAGATGGGTTTACCCCTTTCGGCCGTCTCACTTTTTATTAGCAATCTTATGCCCGCGTCACCAGTGTTAAATACCGACAAAGCCCTCTATGTTCCGTTTCTTATCTTAAGATTTTAAGTAAATACTTTCACTAATATAAACATTTGTATTTTGCTACGTGTATGTAAAAAATGTACATAATTGATTATATAATAATGATGTGAAGGGAAAAAATTGGATGAAAAAGTTAAGTTTATTTTAAACACAAATCATAGATTGTCGTATAATATTACGTAATCTATTATGTAAATCTTGATATACAGATAGCAAAATCTCATTCGAAATATGTTCACCTTTTTTGCTCGTATCCTCCTTTTCCCCACCCTTAAAAAAAATCAATATTATGACTTATTTTTTCTTCTCTCTACCCAAACTTGATCAATATTGTCCATTCAAAACTTTTAATTTAAAAAATAAAAATTATATGGAGAAATCTCACAGTGTGGCCCTTGACCATTGTAACAATTTGGTTTAAACCTTTCTTCTAAGCATAAACCGTTCACTTTATTGTTTATCAAGGCAAGTGCAATGTATGTGAGTTACTATTGTAAGAGTATATTTGGCAAATATTGAGTTTATTGTGCAAATTTCGAGTTAATTGTGCAAAATTCGAGTATGCTAAGCAAGTATCAAATTTATTGGGCAAGTCTCAATAGGGATGGCAAAAAAATCGATTAAATTCGATACCCATGATGTCCCACTCCGAATTGGACGGAAATTTCCTGCCTAATCAATACACGAGAAGACATGACGGGGATTACTGCCTCCTCGAGACGGGAGTTGGTAGGGGGAACATGGCCTCCGCCTCGTTTAAATTCCAATTCAAGATATAAGTTTTTGACCACACAAAAAAAATCACCATTCTTTTTAAAAGGAATATGGATTTGATGTATCCCTACTATAATAAAAGAGTTAATCCGCTGGGTACTATTCATTTTGAAGCATTTTGGTTTTCGTAATTCTCCCCCTGCTACCTACTGTTCATTTCATTGGTTGAAATTGTTAGAATATCTTCACCCACGGTTGTCGACTTTGACTAGCATTTTGGTTTTTATAATTACCCCCACCCTGCTGAGTACTGTTCATTTTGAAGCATTATGATTTCCCTAATTACCCCATCATGCTGAATACTATTCATTCTGAAGCATTCCCGTTGATTGAAATTGTTAGAACATCTTCACCCACAATTGTTGACTTTGACCGGTTGAAAACAAAAAAATATATAAAATAAAATTTGTAATTAATATTTTTTAATTATAATATTTTTGTTTAAAATATCTTAATACTTATTCAACTACATTAAAAATAAGTACAAAATTAGTTAAAATAATGGAAGTTAAAATTGTTCATATGTTTTTATAAAAATAAAAAATAGATAACATGCTTAATTTTGTATTATTAAACA
>CAIGRT010155324.1:0-12206 GCA_903798405.1 Fraxinus platypoda
TGGGATGTACTTATGCTATAAATATTTGGTAATAGTAATTAGAAATATATTTAGTTGTTATTTGTTTAAGTTAAATTTAATTTTGCAAAGTTATAAATAATTCATGTAACATTAAATTTGAATTCTATGTAAACAATTTTTGGTATAAATATGAATTTATCATTTTGTTCAATTTTTAGTTTAGATTTAACAAAAAAAATATTTTTTATTATAAATATGAAAAATTCTATATTTTTATAATTTTATTTATACAATCATACGGGCCAAACCAGAACAAACTGCGACCCGTGACCTGCATGGGCTCGACCCGAATGGGTCAGCGGGCGGGCCTGTGTTGTAGTCCAAAATTTGTGGGCCGATCCGGAACCAGCCAGGAACCCGTAGCGGGGCGGGCTTTTTTTCACACAGGCCGTTACCGAGCTCATATGTTGACGGGCCGACCCGGCCCAGACCACCCGGATTGACACCTCTATTTATAATGATGCCATGGTAATTGTTAAATGGCGAAGTGGAGATCTTGACCGCAAAGTGTTCAATTTTACTGTTACTTTACTTGCCATTTGTTATTCATATAAATAATCGTAAAATAAACATACCACGTGGCAAACGGGCGACCCGATTCTATGCGTGCCGAAGCGAACCCAACCCAAAAGCTGCTCATCTGATCCCCTGTTGGCAGAGGTCTCCAGCATAAACTCATCTCTGGCGAGATGGTAAGTCAACCAACAGCAGACCTAATGAAGTGATTGACAAGATAGCACACTATCAGTGCCGCCTCTGCACACCTGCGCTGTCAAATCCTAAGTCAGAAGTGAAGATAATGGGATCTCAGTATTAATGGCTTGATTGACACTAATAAGAACCATTAGATCTTCTACCATCGGACGGACCTCATTCACTCGACATTAGATATAAAAACCCACGCTCCATACGTTAAGAAAAAAAAGTCAAGTTTACACATTTAAAGTAAACATTGACTCTCTCTACTACACCGGAAGGCCAACCCCCTTTTTTATGCACTAAACAACCAAAAACAACAACTTACTATATATTTTGGATCATTCCCTTGATTGATTCATCTGAGAAACTGGTGATTTGAGTCATAAACATATTGGGATCTAAGCTTACGTGGATATTTGTTTCTACTTATCTGTTGGCCACGTCATCGAACCATTTTTCGGGGACAACAGATTGGCGCCGTATGTGGGAAGTCTTTGGTACCATAACCACATACATCCTAGTGGTAAAGGCCATTTTCCGAAAAACCTTGAAGAAAGGTTTTTAACTCTTGAAGAAAGAATCGTTAGAAAACAATCCAAGAAATACAATGAGTTCAAGTCACCAAGAAACACACAGTGAAGATACGCAGCAAGAGGCCTCTGAAGAAGAG
Source organism: Fraxinus platypoda (assembly GCA_903798405.1). Taxonomy (NCBI): domain Eukaryota; kingdom Viridiplantae; phylum Streptophyta; class Magnoliopsida; order Lamiales; family Oleaceae; genus Fraxinus; species Fraxinus platypoda. The sequence continues at coordinate 1,391 of CAIGRT010155324.1, forward strand.
ATCTTAAGCACGAACGTGAAAGTACATCGTCCCCACCATCGCCGTAGGAGAGGCGGTACAACTGCGCGTTTGGTGCGAGAGGTCGGGGAGATGGCCGAAAACATGAGAAGTATGGCCCAACAAAACGCTGTCATGCAGCAACTGGTAATGCAAATGCATCGGCAAGCTGGATCCTAAGCGCTTCAACACAGAGCCTTTCACCAAGAGGGTGAAGAAAATGGCACGGTAGCGCACCCTCAGATGTATGGGATGAATGACCCAGTGGAGAGAGAGAGGTAGAAGCTGATACTTCCACCATGTTACGAACCATCCCGGTGACGACATACCAATGGAGGAGAACTTTCACCCGGAATACCTTCAGGAGCACGAACCTCAAAGATCCGCCAGTGTTTTTGACAGGATTGGACCTTCTAAGCCTAAAAATAGGTCTCAGCAGCCTCCCCCAGTTCAAAGGGGAAGAGAGCAGCATCAGGGGTACGAGCCTCAAGGAATACCGCCTCCACCTAGAAATAGGCGAGAAAGGAGAGACGCGGCGAATGCGAGAAAGGAGAGAGCCTCACAACCCCGTTACCAAGCAGAGGAGGGTGATTCTGACTGTCCTTGTAGATCGTTCGAACTGGATGACGATGATGAAAGTTTGCCATTTTCTCAAGAGTTGAGAAGTGCTCCAGTTCCTAGCCATTTTGTACCTCCAAAGATACCCAAATACGAAGGCAAAGGCGATCCGGCGAAGCATCTCAACAACTCTAAAAAGTTATCTGGCTCGCTTCATCGATGAAATGACCTACAGTGAGCAAGTCACTGATAGGGAGGCTCTTTCTGCCTTAAGGGGAGGATTCAATATGAACACCCTGTTTTGGAGATATGTATGTAATAGAAACCCACCACTTATGATGCCTTAGTGGAAATGATGAAGAGTGAAATTGTTAACGAAGAGTTGATTGATCACCGCAACTGAACTTCAATGGGGCTACCATTACCCCAAAGGCAACGAAGAGGTCATGTGGCCCACTTGGTGGACCAACAATGGACCCAACCAGGACATACCATAGCTTCCACTTCGGGACAGGCGTTGGCCACAGCCACACTAAACGCCGTACCCTCTTTAGCATATGAAGAAGTTGGACCTGGCACTCACAGGCAACCAAACATATCCAGAGGAAGAGGCAGAGGCAGATGAAGAAAAATAAGGCCTAGAGATAGGCAATACTGCACATATCTCCGAACCACCGGCCATAGTACTGAGAACTGCATGTCCAGGCCATATTACGAAGAATTCGTCGACGCCCCTGCTGATAATAGAAATATCCATCGCAAGCAAGGAAATGCTCCCACTTTTAGGCAAGGGCCTCGACAAAACGAAGAAAGGCATAACCGCCGGAACGAATCACCTCGAAGAGAACACGACGAGGACAGAAACATAACAAGGGGTCAGAGGCCTAAGAGGGAGCCTCCGGCAAATATTGATAACGCACCCATCAGGGAAATCGACACCATAATTGGTGGTCCACATATAGGAGGAAGTTCCAAAATTCCCTAAAAAACTATGCAAGAGAAGTAAATGATCCTCCCATGACGCATTACCTAATCAACAACTCCAGTTGAGGCGCTGGAAACATCCCTCCATCCAATCACTTTCTCACCAAAAGATACTGTGGGAGTTCATTACCCACATTGTGACGCATTGGTGGTTCGAGCAGTCGTGGCCATAAATGACCTGAAGTGCATGTTGGTTGACATGGGAGTTCTATCAACATCTTCTTCGGAACCACTTTTGACAAGATGACTGTAGACCATGAGCTCGCCCCATGACTGCCCCTCTGTACGGTTTTACTAGGGATAGCATCATCCTCAGAGGAAGGATCACATTGGCGGTGAAAATGGGAGAGTACCCATTCAGAGCTCAACACTTCATGAAATTCTTGATAGTGGATCACCGATCCGCTTACCATGGAGTTCTGGGGCGACCCGCCATGAAAGAATTGGAGGCAGTAACGTCTATACATCATCTCTGCGTGAAGTTCCCTACCAAAGAAGGAATCGCAACAGTACGAGGTGACCAAATGAGTTCAAGGGAATGCTACCTTAGTTCCCTAAGAAAATCTGTGCCAGAGGCGTAAATATGATCCTATTAGATACCGAAATGGCCGATGCGCCTGAAGAAGGCTTAACCTCTGAACAAGGGTGAGACGTCAATATGATAGATGCCCCCAAAGAAAGGGTCATCGATGTAGATTTGGATCCACGGGTTACAGAGTCTAACTCACAGGCGACCTCGGTGGAAGAACTGAAATCCTTTCCCATAATCCCAATCATTACAGATAGGGAAGGATCTCGAGCCGGAAGCGAAAGCCAAGATTAAAAACTTCTTGCTCAACAACTTGGATGTGTTCGCCTGGAAACACAAAGACATGGTGGGCATTGATCCCAAAATCAGTTGCCACCAGCTCAACGTAGACCCTAAATTCAATCCTCACGGGCAAAAGAGAAGGGCCTTAAATCTAGAACGATATGCCGCATTAAAAGAAGAGGTGTAGAGGCTCATATCAAACGGGTTCATCAGGGAAGCAACATACCCAAGATGGATATCGAACCCGGTGTTGGTGAAAAAGAGTAATGGCAAATGGAAGGTCTGTATAGATTTTTCCAACCTCAACCAAGCATGTCCAAAAGATAGCTTTCCGCTCCCAAGGATAGACTAATTAGTCGACTCCACTGTTAGCCACGAACTATTGAGTTTCAAGGATTCCTATTCAGGATATAACCAGATCCCTATGCATCCCGCCGATGAGGAGCACACCTCTTTCATCACTGATCGATGATTTTATTGCTACAAGGTCATGCCCTTTGGTTTGAAGAATGCCGGTGCAACTTATCAGCGGCTAGTGAACAAAATGTTTTCCGACCTGCTGGGTAAAGCAATGGAGGTATACGTTGATGACATGCTAGTGAAAAGCCTCAAGTCAGTCGATCATATTGATCATTTGCAAGCCACTTTCGACATCTTAAGAAAATACCGTATGAAGCTGAACCCCTTGAAGTGCGCCTTTGGCGTCGCCTCTGGAAAGTTCCTAGGTTACATAGTTAACCATCGAGGTATTGAAGCGAATCCAGAGAAAATTAAGGTCTTGATAAACATGAAGTCCCCTAGCAAGCCAAAGGAGATACAATGCTTGACGGGACGCCTCGCAGCATTAAATCGGTTCATCTCAATAGCGACCGATAGGTGTCTTCCTTTCTTTAGGGCATTGAAGGGAGGAAAAAAGTTTCAATGGAGCAATGAATGTGAAGAGGCGCTCCAGGGGCTGAAGAAACACCTGGGACAAGCCCCCCTCCTTTTGAAGCCTAAAGAATGAGAAACTCTGCTACTATACTTGGCTGTAAGTGCCAAGGCAGTAAGCTCGGTACTAGTACGTGAAGAGGGTAACATACTACTGCATGTCTATTATGTTAGCAAGGCCCTCCTACCAGCGAAGACGCATTACACTGACATGGAAAAACTCGCTTTATCCCTAATGACCGCCTCAAGGAAATTGAGGCCCTACTTCCAAGCGCACAGCATACAAATTTTAACGAGTCTTCCCCTCAAACAGGCGTTGCAAAAGCCAGATGCCTTTGGGAGATTAATGAACTGGGATGTGGAGCTGAGCAAGTTTGACATTTCATACCATCCCAGGACTTTGGTGAAGGGATAGGTAGTGGCAGATTTTGTTGTCGAGTTTACAGAGGCAACGGATATCAATGTTACGATGGATCCAGTGACCCACCAGCGTGGACGCTATTTGTAGATGGATCCGCGGGAGAAACTAGCTCGGGAACCGGAGTGTTATTGGAGAGTTCTGAAGGCAACAAACTTAATTACGCAGTAAGATTCGGTTTCAAGACCTCTAACAATGCCACTGAATTCGAGGCACTCCTGGCAAGCCTCAGACTAGCCAAGGAGATGCAAGTAAAAACTTTGGCGGTTCGAAGTGATTCGCAACTTGTTGTAAGCTAAGTCAACGACAGCTTCGCAGCCAAAGACAAAAGTATGGCTACATACCTGAAGAAAGTTATGGAGTTGATCCCTTGCTTCGACAAGTTCGAACTAACCCAGGTCCCAAGGGCAGAAAATCTGCACTCGGACGCCATGTCAAAGTTGGCAAGTAGCAAAGACTCGGAATTACTTAAGTGTGTGCCTGTGGAATACCTCCCCAGACCTTCCACGGCCAAAATTGAGGAAGTAATGTGGGTCGGAGAGACTCCCCAATGGATGCAACCCATCATAGCATATCTCCAGGACCGTACTCTGTCAGAGAACAAAGAAGAGGCCCGCAAGCTCAGACGCAAGGCCACCCACTATGTACTTAGGGGCGAGGTCTTGTACAAAAGAGGGTTCTCATCACCCCTCCTAAGGAGCACGGGAGGGGACGAGGCGGATTATGTGCTAAGGGAAATCCACGAAGGGGTGTGTGGCAACCACACTAGAGGCCTAGCATTGGCTCACAAAGTGCTAAGGCAATGTTACTACTGGTCGACTTTGAAGAAATATGCGTTACATTTCGTAAAACAGTGTGATAAGTGTCAACGCTTCTCCTCCATTCATAGGCAGCCGTCCCAGGAGATAACAGTGGTATCCAGCCCATGACCCTTTGCAAAATAGGGGGTCGATCTGATAGGGCCCATGCCAAAATGGAAAGGATGAGCAAATTATGTGATAGTCGCCATGACTATTTCACCAAGTGGATCGAGGCTGAACCTTTGGCAAAAATCACTAAGGCGCATACCTTAAAATTCTTATGGAAAAATATCATATGGAAGTTCAGAATTCCCCACTCGATAGTCACAGATAATGGGCGGCAGTTCGATAACAAGAAGCTCCGAGACCTATGTGACGAGCTGGGCATCAAAAAACATTTATCCTCTCCTCACCATCCCCATGCAAATGGTCAAGTCGAGGTAGTCAACAAGACCATAAAACATCTCTTAAAGAAAAAGCTGGATAAGTCAAAAGGAGCATGGGTGGACGAGCTTCCCCATGTTTTATGGGCAATACGCACTACAGCTGAACGGCAACTGGGGAGACCCCTTTTCCATGGCTTATGGGGTGGAGGCCATGAGCCCCATTGAAGTAGGCCTGCCATCGCCTCGACACTTGTAATTTAACGAGATCTCCAACGAGAAAATAAGGCGATGTGAGCTTGACTTCCTTAAAGAAAGGAGAGAGGCCTCACAGGTCAAATTGGCCATCTACCAAAGGAAAATGATACGATATTACAATGCCAGAGTCAAGCGTAGGTCATTCCGGAGAGGCGATTTGGTGCTTAGAAGGTGTTTTTATCTTCGAAGGAGCCTGGAGTAGGCACATTGGGTCCGAATCGGGAAGGTCCTTATCGCATTGCAGGAAAGGTCTAACCAGGGACCTTCATGATTGAAAATCTGGATGGAAAGGTGCAGCCCCACCCATGGAATGTGGAGCACCTTCAAATATATTATCAGAAGACCTCATTATATACGTGTACTGCCTATGATCAATGAATGATCTCTTCTGTTATCGGTTGTTTAAGTATGACAAGATCATACATCTCCATCAACGGTTAAAATATAGCGAGCCCATATCTCCATCAAATTAATAAATTATGACGAGCTCATAAGTTATTGTTTAAGTATGACAAGCTCATACATCTCCATCAACGGTTAAAATATGACGAGCCCATATCTCCATCAAATTAATAAATTATGACGAGCTCATAAGTTATTGTTTAAGTATGACAAGCTCATACATCTCAATCAACGGTTAAAATATGGCGAGCCCATATCTCCATCAAATTAATAAATTATGACGAGCTCATAAGTTATTGTTTTAAGTATGACGAGCTCATACATCTTATCAACGGTTAAATCATGGCGAACCCATGAGGGGGTCAAAAAATTAATTAAATGACGAGCCCATTAGTGGGAATTATTAGTTAAAAGTGATACCCATATATTTATTATGAATGCGAAAAATGACGAGTCCATAAATCATCAAAGCTAAGAATCGGGAAGATTTATTTACAACTAAAGTAAGATCACTACAAAGGGGCCATTACAAAAGAAGGGAATGAGGATCTATCCTAAGGAGTAATGGCATCCTGCTGAGGCTCTTCAGGCACATCCACCACTTCCACGGGGACTCTCAACCTCATTGGCTGGGGTAGACGGTTCGGCAGATAAAAATTTGCCCTTCAGTGCAGCCAAGTCCAACTGAGGATGTAGCTCTGCAAGCCTCGAGAACACTTCACTGTATGCGACCTCTCTCCAATAGATGCCCAGGCCATCATACTCAATTGTCTCATGGAAGTGGGCAATGTATTCGTTAACTGCTGCCTTTCCGGCATCGTCCAACTATTGCCTCAAGTCCCCAACCTCAGCAGGTAATGCCTCGACCTGAGACTTCAGCTCCCCTTTTTCCTTGTTAGCAATTTCCAAAGCCGACGAAGCGATCTTCTGAAAGTTGTCAGAATTCTCGATCCATTTCGTTAAGGCATTCACCTCAGCCTTACAGAGGTGGGCTTCCTTCTTCAGCTCCTCGTACTCCTTGGAAAGAGCCCCCACCTTTGAGTCTGCTTCGGCGTGCTTCAGTTTGGAAGTCTCAGCCGCCTTATTCGCAGAAGAGGCTTCAGCATTGGCCTTGATCAAGGCAAACTCTGTGTTTTGGGCTTGATTGAGATAATCTTGAACGAGCCCTTGCATTCGCCTGGCCTCTATTTGGGCATTAATGAGGAAATTTTGAGCGCGAGCATACAGGGCGAGCCCAGCCTCCATCAAGTTGACAGCATCGCAAGTTTTTGCGTAGGAATAGTTCTTGTCAATCCAATACTTATGGCTAAGCCTCCTGGTTCCCTGGACCTCTACAGGGAGCATCTCCATCACAGTGGATGAGATTTCGTCCGACCTCTCGCCAAGAAAATCATGTACTTTCCCCTATGAGGGTTCGCCACTTAAGCTTCTTCCCTTCTTCCGCTTAACGAGACCCTTTTCCTCTTCGGAAACCTCATCCGCTTCAACAAACTCTAGAGATGAGATGGGCTCGGCTAGAATAGGGCGTCTCAATGATTCACTGAGAGTTGTCTGGCGTTTGGGCGGGGGAGGGGGCCCAACATTCTTCGAGAGGACAAGTTTCCTCTTAGGGAGCCTCTCAGACGAGACTTCGCCCTCTTTACCTTTCTCCTCCTTTCCACCGTCTTTTTTCCCCGCCTTAGCCAGAGGAGGAGGTTGGTTCGCCTTAGATAAATGGACCAGTTTGTCCCGCTGATTTCTGTAAGTAGCTGAACCGCTACTTAATGGTTTCTTCTTCTTCTGGGCGTCGTCCAGGCTTCTCAGTTGAAGCAGACTCGACTTCACATACTCTTTTTTGTCATGCTGACCTGCAAGCGAATGAAGGTTTAGAAAATTGCCAATGAAGAACATGTAAAAGCGCCAGGTTACGTCAACTCACCCTTGGTAGCCATTAGTAGATGAGTGACAAAAAGGTTCCATTTACTGATGACATTCGTGAAGTGCCTCTTTTTCGAAGGGAGCTCGTATATTGCCCTGACTATAGCCCACTCGAAAGGTTCGAGTTCAAACCGGTCGACTGCAACTGCACAAAAACTCACTTTAAGCAACTACAAGAGATAAGCGAACAAAATAAAGTAGTGGAGAGGGAGCTCGACTCACTGTACTCATGGTACTGGGTCGGTACGATGATCTCTGGAACCACATCCTCCTCCATCGTCTGCTAGCTACCCCTAACCCAGAACCAGGAGGATTTTCAATTCTTGATAGAGGTAGGGGTCCCACAGACAAAAGGAGAATGTAGACCACATGGATTCATGCAGTACCACCCCTTGCAGTCGCTCCCCTCACTAGAGGCTCGGGGTTGAAAGAGGGTTTGGAAAACATGATGAGGCATATCCTCGCCAAGGGTGGCCTCCTTCCAAAGAAGGAAAGCCCCTGTCAGTTGGCTCCAGGCATTTAGCACTAGATGAGTAGGAGCTAAGTTATACTGCCTAAGGACCAATCTAAAAAGGGGTGCATGGGCAACCTCATCCCCCCAGCTAATATAGCCTCGCTCACAGCAACACATCCCTCCCTGGGAAAACAGCTCTCTCCTCTAGGGTCGGCAATAATAGTTCTATATTGTCTGGAATCCTATACCTTTCACGAAAGGTCTCCAGCTCACCCTCTTTTATATCTATAGGCCATAAAGAGGCCCCCCACCTAACACTGTAATCAATAGGGCCCCTCATCACTTCTGTGATCCCCTCAGTAGGGATCACCGAAGAAATGCCCGCCTCAAGCACAGATTAGGGCCATATCTACCTCAGAAGAACCCTTTTTCGCATTTTTTTGAGTTATAGGCCATTAGAGTAAAAGAAAGGAAATAAACACCTCAATGGGGGAAAATACTTACGCAAACACTAAAAATCCGAATCCCAGAGAACCTCGAAGTCGAAGAAAACGGTCAATCGTCGACGACATCAGGAAAGAATAAGGCTCGAAAGAGAGAATCCTTACACTTGATATTTCAAACTTTCGAAAAGTGAAAAAATGTGAAAAAGTGGTTTCCCTGCCTTTTATATAGGCTTACCTAACGAACCCCCACTAATGGATATTCCTCTGATTTAATCTAAGCCCTACACCTGTAACCTCATCATCTACGTTGAAGCCAAAAGGTGCCTATTAAAATTTAAATCAAGGGCTCAAATGAAACCGTGCATTGCACGCGTTTCCAATCTGCGTGCGCCTGGGTGGGAGTGCAACATTGTCATCATTGCACATTAAATGCGCACGTCGCTCGAGCCTTGAAAATGACCAGAATATCCAGTAGTCATTCATTGGGAACCAACACCGCCAAGTCACCCATACGGGTCGACCACGAAGCTCTAATCGCAAGTGGGGAATCGGTAATTCATCCAACGGCCTCGTCTCACGCTAAGAGGTCATGTCACACGCTTAGACCGCTTAGGCATGAGTAATGTACCGTACCTAGAAAGGCCTCGCCTCTATGTGGTTCGTCCACCCACAGAAAGGCCTCGCCTCTATACGGTTCGTTCGTACGTGGAAGGGCCTCTACGGTTCATCCACGCGTGCAGGCTTTGCCTCCATATCCCGACAGATCTACAGGGAACCGCCTTTATCGATGCAAGTTTGTTTGTTTACAATGGTTAAGTTAGGAACAAGAATTCCCACATCGACCCAGGCAGGCGAAGGAAGACGTCGCCCCGGTTACCTCTTGACCTTCAAAAGTCCATGCATCATATAAATAATCATATCTGGACTTTGGAGACTGATGTTACTCATATAAATAATCGTAAAATAAACATACCACGTGACAAACGGGCGACCCGATTCTATGCGTGCTGAAGCGAACCCAACCCAAAAGCTGTTTATCTGATCCCCTGTTAGCAGAGGTCTCCAGCATAAACTCATCTCTGGCGAGGCGGTAAGTCAACCAACTGCAGACCAAATGAAGTGATTGATAAGACAGCACACTGCCGTGCCACCTCTGCACACCTACGTTGTCAAATCCTAAGTCAGAAGTGAAAATAAGGGGATCTCAGTATTAATGGCTTAATTGATTGATTGACACTAATAAGGACCATTTGATCTTCTACCATCGGACAGACCTCATTCACTCGACATTAGATATGAAAACCCACACTCCATACGTTAAGAAAAAAAAGGCAAGTTTACACATTTAAAGTAAACCTTGACTCTCTCTACTACACCGGAAGGCCGACCCCTTTTTTATACACCAAACAACCAAAAACAACAACTTACTAAATATTTTAGATCATTCCCTTCATTGATTCATCTGAGAAACGGGTGATTTAAGTCATAAACGTATTGGGATCTAAGCTTACGTGGATATTTGTTTCTACTTATCTGTTGGCCACCTCATCGGATCATTTTTTGGGGTCAACACCATTTGTATTTGTACTATAATTAAAATTCATAATAAATATTCATTTTTACTAATATCGTTTGAGTTTATTGAACTGCATATAGAGTTTGGAAGAGCTATTTTAGCGTTATAGTAAACAATTAAAGGATTGAGTACACGCCATCGTTGAAAACTAACAATTTCTTCCAAGATGACACCAAGTCATTTACCTTATACCCCTCTCTTCACTCTATTTGTATAGTAATAAGTTTATCAATATTTCATCTCAAGAAAACAAAAAACATAAAAATAAATGTTGATTTAATGTCTTAAATTTCATGTTTTGTGGTATTTTTTTGTTAATTATCATGTAGGATAATCTATTGGTACTTTAAAGAGAGTTCAGGTTGTACATGTTAATCGAAACATATATTATAATGATGATACAATATTGTAGTTAAACTAAGGGCTGTTTGATAGGCCTCCATTTTCCATGGAAAATGGAATTCAATTTCCAATGAGGTACTTACAAAAATACCCTTAAAATTATGGATGTTTTGAAAAATCATGTGAAAAGTTTTTAGAAAGTAAAAAATCCTGTGTAAAATGAAAAGGTGACAGAATGTCACTTTTTNAATATTGTAGTTAAACTAAGGGCTGTTTGATAGGCCTCCATTTTCCATGGAAAATGGAATTCAATTTCCAATGAGGTACTTACAAAAATACCCTTAAAATTATGGATGTTTTGAAAAATCATGTGAAAAGTTTTTAGAAAGTAAAAAATCCTGTGTAAAATGAAAAGGTGACAGAATGTCACTTTTTTACTTTTTTTTTTTTAAAAAGTGACACAAACTCAAAAAAAGCGACAAAACTAAAAAAAGTGACAAATACCAAAATAACATCATCCATTTGTACAACACCAGTAAT
>CAIGRT010155331.1:0-17955 GCA_903798405.1 Fraxinus platypoda
ATAATTATAAAATATAATTACCACCTGCATTTTGAAATGTAAACTATATGCCCTTATTTTTGAATTGTAATTTTGAAAAGAAGGGTTTTATGTAATTTTCTCATGTTTTAATTAGGACTGGGCTTGAAAATCACAGTCCGAAAAACCAACCCGACCCAACCCGAAATGGGTCGGGTCGGTTTAGGGATAAATCCGGATCGGGTCGGTTAAATTAAATTTAAAACTTTTAATTAAGGTTGTAATGGGCTAAGGACAGCTTTAGTCAATAATTAGTAATATGTTACCCTCATTGATTAAATTGGATTAAAGGACGCTTTAGTCAATAATTAGTTATATGTTGCCCTCAGTAACTAATTATTCTTTTTGAAAATTGTATACATGACTATTTTATTGGATTATGAAATTAATGTTTTTCTTTGGAATAAATAAGTTCCTAGTGATATTAAGTTAATGGTAAAATTTAATGTCACTAAAGTATGAAAACACAATTAATATGAATGGGTTTAGACTCCAACACTTAAAAAGGCTCAACTTTTAAGATATATTTCTCCTCGTATTAAACAAATAAATGGCTTTAAGATTATATAAATGAGGGAAATAGCCAAATTCTATTATATTCAAGTTCATCTCTATGTCTAGAAGAGCAATTATAAGTTTTGACAAACAGGCACCATATTCGTACCTTTTTCAACAATATGTAACAACCATGTATCCATCCATTTTTCTCAAACCTCTATCAAGGCACAAATGTTCTTCTCACATTGGCACAATCTGGGGCGGAGCCATTTTTTATACTGGATTGATACATAGAAAAAAATTGCGTTAAAATAATTAATGGGGCTTTAGTCAAGGTCTGACCCCTCCCTCCACCCGTGGGCACAACTATCTTGAACGCCAACCAAAAATACCATTGTTATCCAATTCATGGAGTGTCACTTTTGTTCGATTTGAAGTTCTATCTCAAAATGTTAAACTATTAGGAGAAACAATCCAATTCGTTTATAAATCCAAAACCATCATCATCTTCGATCATTTAACAAAAACATTTTAACGTGTATAAGAATTATTTATATTTATTTCTCGAACACTAAGCTAGGACTCAATTTAAAAGTAACTGCAAAATGATGAGATTAAAACCGCCCCCGCACCCCCCCTCCCCCGCCCCACCCCAAAAAAAGAAAAAGAAAAAAGAAATGAATATTATATTATTTTCAGTCTTACAATTGTCTTCCTCATCTAATCCAGGTGTTTGTTTATCTGCAAAAAGCTGCATGGAAATGCAAACAGTAAAACCTTTAAACAACCAAGGACTTATCAGACATTTCACAAGCCTTGAATAAGATGGTCAGACAAGGAACCTCAAAGCGTTTTTCCTTAATAGCCGTATACCAGCTTCTTCGGTGGTTTTAGATATACATACACACATATATACACCTTATATATATAGATATAGAGAGAGAAAATATTGGGTTTTACAGAAAAAAAAGTCGTCTAGTTCTTGAGAGGGAGATGGGAAGCTTAAATTAGCTTTGTCTTTTGCATTCAATTCTTTCATTTCTATCCTCTCATCAAACTCTACAGCTTCATTATACCCTAACCGACTCACACTCTCTCTCCTATCTACATATGTATTGATCATTATGGAATTATTTAGATTGGAAAAAAAAGTTTCAGTTGATCAATTTATAGTATATGGTTTTTGCAAGTACTGCACTTGAGAATATACCAGAGGAAGAAAGTAAATTTCTTGTTGGAAATCCTCTAATGGCTTCCAATAAAGGCAACAATCACTCTACACAAGTAGTCTTAGACCAAAACCATCAGCAGCAAAATCATCAGATGCAGCAGCAGATTAATTATGATCATCAGAGGCAGAATAATCAGATCTCTTTTGGGATGATGCAATCATCTTCATCATCATCGAGGTTTCCTGAAAATTTCATGTATTTTTCATCACTAATTTCTTTTATAATTTTTTTCAAGAAAATACTTCGTTTGAGTTTTGATTCTTTCTTCTTCGACGATTTTTGGGTACTTACGAGCAGAAGCAAAGACAATCCTGGAGCTTATGATTTGGGAGAATTAGATCAAGCCCTTTTTCTTTATCTTGATGGCCAAGATCAGTCAACAACTGAAGAAGAAAAACGTAAGCTTAATTTCTAGATATCCCTTGCTGTGCGGGCTCAAACACTTTCATTTTCTTCAAATATTTTTTATTTTTCCAATTTCATTGAGATTCTATTGGAGAATTGGTTTTTGGGTCATGAGAAAAATAAATATCTGATTGTACTTTATTTGACCTGATCATCTGATAAAAGGGGAAAATTATTCAGTTTTCAAGAAAATAGGTTTTGGATTCTTGTTTTCTGAAGCTTTGGCCCACCAAATGTAACAAACTAAAATTTTGATACATGAGTTTCTGTGATTGTACTAAGAAAGAATACGAATTACACATATTCCATCCTTTTCCATCTGCTGTTTTTCCCTTTTCTGTTTGCTTTTAGCAGAGAGCTTCAAATGCATGACCATTCCCAAAACCCTTGTTAATGACCTACACTTTCTCTTCAATTATTATCACGCCTGTAAATAGAAGATGCTCTTTTTTGTACGGATGTTTCGTATGCAATATTAGACAGTTTCGTTCATCTAACTTTTACGTTTATGGTTTTTTTTGGATGCAGAGAATTCTGGGATGAGACCACCTACACTGAACATCTTCCCATCTCAGCCAATGCATGTAGAGCCATCATCATCAACAAAGGTATATATCAAAACCGTTGATAATGTACATTTCTTGTTCTTAGAAGCTTGATTTTTTTATTAATTAGTTAAAGCTAATGGATTCGTTAATCTCGTGTTATAAAATTAATTGGTAGGCAAGTACTGGGTTGCTTTCTCCATCTACTAATGTTTCCAAGAAATCATCTGGACCGTCCATGGAGTCTTCTAACCCTAGAAATGATGTTGCTTCTGCTCCCCAATCTACCAAAGCAGTTAAGGAGGATTTACACACACACAAACAAAAACTAAATAATTTAATTGGTATATTAAATTATTTTTCTTGATTGTGGCAGCGTGAGGGAAATCGCAAAGGTCTTACTTCAAGTTCAGAACAAGATGGACCAAAAACACCAGACCCTAAGGTGATCATATATTATCTAAATATACAAACACGTATATACACGTTTACTTATATACATATATATATATATATATATAATCCATTGATATGCAGATTTTGAGGAGACTTGCTCAGAATAGAGAAGCAGCAAGGAAAAGCAGGCTTAGGAAAAAGGCAAGTCAGAGAAAAAAATAAGCAAGAATTGATAAAATTCATCCAAAAAAGCAAGAATTAATGTTATAATAATCTTTATATATACTCTTTATAAAATCTTAAGCTCTTTCTTTTATGTTAATTACAGGCTTATGTTCAGCAGTTAGAGTCGAGCAGAATCAGGCTTACTCAATTAGAACAAGAACTGCAAAGAGCTAGAGGCCAGGTGAAATAATTTTGTGTCATGCCAGTTATTTTGTAATGACTTAGTTTAAATATTTTTGTTTTGATTCTAATTTTATCTATAATATATTCAATAATTTGTTTTAATAATATATGTGTTTCTATTAGGGTTTTTATTTAGGTGATCAAAGTATTCCTGCTAACATAAGCTCAGGTACTTATGCAACTTGTATTATCTGAAACTTTCGACTCCAAAAAAAACATTAGGTTGACAGGAATTCGAATATTTCTACAAGCTATTTAATTTAAAGTTTGTTTTTGTAATTAGATGCTGCGGTTTTCGACATGGAGTACGCGAGATGGCTGGAGGAACATCATCGGCTAATGGTGGCGCTTCGGAGTGCAATGCAAGATCACGTGCCCGAAAATGAGCTTCGAATCTTTGTTGACAACTGTTTGGCACACTATGATCAGGTGATGAACCTCAAAAGCATGATTGTGAAATCCGACGTTTTTCATCTTTTTTCGGGCACATGGAAGACTCCGGCCGAACGTTGTTTCATGTGGATCGGAGGTTTCCGACCATCGGAGCTCATCAAGGTATATAACCAAACCCCATTTAAAGTTTATAATAAACATCACGCATTAAACCGTGAAATCCTTGCAAAGCCCTAGATAGAAAGCTTTGGCATGCTTGGCTAAGCTTAAAAAATAAAACGTAAAATGCACTTTTTTAACAATAAGCATTGACAATTCAAAATAAAAATAATTTTCGGGAATCTTGGCCAACGTATTACTTTTTTCCTTATAAAAATAAATTTTTGTATGTGAAAAAAAAAAATTATATGATCACTCCAGCATAAAAGATTTTTTTTTAGTTTAGTTCTGACTCCGTTCCTGAGGATAGAATGTTCCTCTTTAAAAATTTTGGAATCAATAGATTGAAAACAAATAGTTCAAATTTCCTAATAAATTATTACTATACTGACCTTTGCGACAAATACTCTTAATTTCTCCTTCTTCTTCTTCTTCTTATTATTATTATTTTATGTGTGTGCAGGTAATTTCGAGTCAAGTAGAGCCATTAACAGAGCAACAACTATTGGGGATATATGGCTTACAGCAATCGACACAGGAGGCTGAAGAAGCCCTCTCTCAAGGACTTGAAGCTCTAAACCAGTCACTTTCGGACACAATTACCTCGGATTCATTGAACATCACATCAGACATGAACAACTTCATGGGACAAATGGCTTTAGCTATCAACAAACTCTCTACCTTTGAAGGTTTTGTTAGACAGGTATGTGTCCTTTTTAATTTATCATAGTTTTTATTTATATATATATAAAGTTGCACATTCGGTATGTTTTAGAGTGTAATCTTATATATTCACATAATAATTAATAAATACGGATAGAGACCAAAGATTAGAAGAGAAAACAAGACAAGTGACATGATCTACAATGAATTATATTCTAGTAATCATTTTTCGACGAAGTTTCCTTCTAATTACATTTATACATACGTAGGTTCAATTTTATTTTACAAAGAAACAAAGTTAAAGTGTCTAATATAAAAGTTTAAGGTATTAAAAAATAAAATTTATTTATTTAAATTCTATCTTCATCACACTTCTTATGTGCATTTTCAATTTACTTTTTTTTGTTAAAAGGCAAGCTCGTAAATAATTTCTATATATAGTAACAACGAGATTTTGATGCCATGTTGAGTTATAGACTTATAGTATCTAAAAGTTGTAAGTCGTCAAAGACAACAAAATTATTAGAATTTTAAAATTTAACTTGGATGCTAAATATATATATTTAAGTTTTTACGAAGTAAAAGTAACATTTACATAAAAAATTCTTATGTAAAATCATGTTTGATATAATAAGTTCAACTTAAATTTAAACACGACCAAACAGACTAGCGTGCCGTGTAAATATTCTTTGAAGTCAAGATACATGCATGGTGATTATTATTTTATTTTATTTTTTTGCCTTTTTTTAAATATGAAATTAATTAATTAGAATATAATATAATAAATATGACTTACAGGCTGATAATCTAAGGCACCAAACCCTTCACCGGCTCCACCAGCTCCTGACCACCCGCCAAGCTGCTCGATGTTTTCTGGCCATTTCCGAGTACTTCCACCGCCTTCGCGCCCTCAGCTCCCTCTGGCAGGCCCGCCCCAGGCCGGAATGACAAAGAAAAAAACCCGAGTCATATGATCTTTATCTTAATTAATTAATCTGCTTCTCCTTAAAAATATATGTAGCTGAATTATTTTCGTTTTTACTATTCTATAGAGTTATTATGTATAGATAGATAAACAATAATATCTGAATTAAAATGATTATAGAAGTAGAAAAAGTAACCTTTTTCTGCATTTCTGCTCATTTTTTCTTTATGGAATCTGAAAATTATGCCGCCATTTCTGACTGAGAAATAGAGAGGAGAAAAAAATAAAATCATTGAATAGAAAGGAGGAGAAGAAAACAGACAAATTCTGTTTTTATTTTTATTTTTTATTTTTAAGAACAAAATGGCTATCTGGCATCTATGTAGATGCATGCTTGGTATAGCGTTGATGACATTTTCATGAGGCTTATATACGAGTCAAGCTGTTTTGATGCAAGTTTCGACAATATAATTAAAAAAAAAAAACTGAAAAGAATGAAACACCTATTTTGGTATATCTTTATAACGAGTTCTATCGAGATTAAAAGTTGTTGAAATGTGTTTTTTTTCTCGATAGCACTAATTTGAAAGATGAACTTCGATTAAGACAAACTTCGAGATGAACCCGCCACCAAAATCTATGAAATTGTCAATGGTCTTGTTGATAATTTTTCCATAATTAGGTGTATAAAATTCATTTTAGATAGTCAAACAATAATTTATTATATGAAAAATTAGTTAACACATTTAAAGTAAATATTGGAATAAATAATGTGGAAAGAAAATAAAAATTTAGAAAATATTTAAAATGTAGTTGGGAGTTGGTACACTAGATTCAACGAAAATTGGTTTCATTTTTTTTGTTTCTTTCTTCTTTTACAACCACCTGTTTTCTTTCTTACACGTACACAAGCAGAGAGGGATCCAGGAAATGAATTTACTGCATCTGGTTTTGGCACCTTGGTTTTTGTTGTGGGTTCGAGTCTTTTTGAATAGAGAGTTGTGTAGCTCGACTTGTGAAATGTAGTTATATATTAAAAAAAACAGTTTTGATTCTAGAGAGCAATTCATTATGATCTTTTTATTCATTTTTCTTAACCAAGAACTCTTTTTACAGGTTATTCTACTTCACTTCTCTGAAAGAAAAACTGTTAGGTAACAACACTATGCTGACACATTTATGTAAAAAATTCAATAAACAATTAGTATGAACTGTAGCGGCATAGAATCTATTTCAGAACATGTTCAAAAAATTCTCATGATATTTGAAGGAATATATGTAAAAATGGACAGCCCGAGGCCATGATTTCGTGCAAGGCCGGCCCATAAACAGTCCTCTATACTGAGAGGGCCGGCTCGCACCCTCCCTCCTGGGGTGCTAGACCCAATGGGTCGAGCTGGGCGTTGACATCCCTATATAGTGTCCACCTTACCATTCTAACTAACAAGAAAGTTATGCTAGATTAATAATATTTAAATTAATTCTCCTTGTAATTGAGCACCCTAGTGAAACTTTTGAAAAGGGTCCTTTGAGAGCTCAAGCTTTTATTAGGTGATCAAGATTCAAGGATAAGAAATTCACACAAACAGATAATACTGAAGATACAATTTGAAAATTTAGCTTAAGACATATATATAGTAACAGACTTATAACATGTGTCATCTTTCTTTTCAGAGCATGCTATCGGCTCGAGCGTGCAATCTTCGGAAGTAATTGCTGGGCAGTGAAGGCATTTTGCTTCTGAATCTTGGGTGCCTTAGTAGGTACAAACCTGCTATCAAAGTCACTATTTTGAAAGGTGTTATGTAAAGAAAAATTGCTGCAAAAAGGCAGATAACTATGAATATGCTGGTTGCTCTAGGATCTCTCCAGCTGAGTAGAGCATGAAATCTCTCCCCCTGTGTTGCCATGTCACCAATCACTGTTTGTATCCTTCCCGCAACACTTCTAAGTCTATCGTACCTCATGCGGATGATGTCTTGAGGCCTGGATGTTGGGAAAGTGTCGAACTCTTCATCAAGTTCATCGGGGTGAACTGCCTCAGCCCAAGAAAGCTTAGTGTCCATGTGTGGAGGATGCCTTGGCCTCGACCGGTAATTCCATAAGCCGATCAGAAACATGTAAAGGAACATAGTCGGGGGGATTAATTCTGGATAGCAGATTAATATGCAAAAGAGGACATGAACAAGAATTGTGGTGACGGGCTTCTTCCATTGACAAACTTCGACAAGCCACTTGCTTAAGGAGATTAGACATGAAAAGAGCGAAACAATTCTGAAGAAGTTGGCTTTGCTTCGTCTCATGCTCCACATGTGGGAATCAACATCTAGCATGTATTCAACAACTTCTTTTCTCAATGGAGGTTCGGCTCGTCCAAGCCTTGAAGCTACAATGTTCATGGCCTGATATCTCAAACTGTCCAATTGGTTTACTGTGAAAGGATGCAGATAATGCATTTTTGGCAGCAATGGACGACCGTAAAGATATATCATGTGTGCTAGAGAAAGACAAGTGAATCGGAATGCTATTTGGAGTTCTCCCATCTTCTTGACTCCAGACTTGTTCAGGACAAGAAGTGGATAAGAATGAGTGTAAATCCGGTCTGTTTCTAGCGTGGATAATCTGATTCTTACCTTTCCAATTCTCGAGTCATTTTCCGGCTTCTCGTTCCTTCCCAAGTGGCAGTTATCGAAAACTCCCAGTGTGATCACTGTGCAGGGATCATAAACCTCCCAAGTATATTGCTCATTCCATTTGGGATTGAAGCTTTCAACTATTGTTCTCGTTCTCACCCATTTCAGTCCGTATTTCGCCACACAATAAGCATCTGTGCTTTCTCGGCCATCCTTTTTCTTCATTGGGAGAAGCCCTTGTGCACTTAAGATTCCCACTTCAAGGATTCCAATTGGCTGCTTCCATAACTCCCTAGCAGTAGGGCGTTGATCGCTGATGTACATTGTTGATTCATCTAATACATGGTAACCACCTTCGAGACAGGCTCTGATATGAATCCTTGTTGAAAACTTGTGTTCCTTCCTCCTATCTCCCTCTAGAACCCCAAAGCTGAACTTCTCGAGGTTAAACCACCGAGAATGAACTGGTCGGTGATCCAATCGTCTTTCAAAGGTGTGTAATTGCAATTTTATCCCCCCAACAACTTCATCCTTTGAAGCTGTTTTATTTTCAACAGTGAGTACTAATTGCTCTTCAAAAGGCTCTGCTGCTACAAAAAAAAGGTCCTCGTTCCAGAACGGGTTAGGTGTTCTGTTTGGACTTAGTTTAGTCTTTAGTACCTGATTTCCAACTTGAGCTTTTGCAAAGACATGAGGGGGTTGGCTTTTGTCTTGAGATTCTACTTCTTGTGCTTCGATTATATTGACTCTGAGGTACCACAATTTAGGGGAAACATAGACCTTTGTTCGGACACTGAAAACGCCTTCTCCTTTAACTGAAGTAGCATCCGAATGCCATGCTTCTGGGAATGCTTCATCTGCTTGAGTTCCCATCCAAACTGCAAGCATTACTGCCCCTCTCACCTTGCTTTCTCCTTGACGATCCTCTAGCCTATACCACTGAGGCGCCAAAGGGCTATCCGGTGGAGCCCGAGTAGGAACTTCATTCATGTCAAAAACCACCCTCCCTAGATAGTCGTCTTTTGATACCATCGCTCTGTCTCTAACGAAAACTTCAACAACAGATGAATGAATCTTCTCTTTCGAGAACGTGAAAACTTGGTTCCATATTGGGTTTGTTTTCTTCTCAAAATGCTGTGTCTTGCCTTTATAATTCCCAAGTTTCACTTCTACATATGGATCGCAATTTCCAGTCAGTGGATTTGTAGGCAAGTCTTTTGCTTTCACAACTCGAACATAAAGATAATACATCTGTTCGACAAGATCATAAGTACTCGTGACCCTGTCACTACTAATCCACCCTCCTCCACCTCGAACTCCTCCATGTGGCCACCTCTCTCCAAGCTGAGGCTTCGTGTCCTTAATTTTATACTCATCTTGTGGATTAGAAGATGCCTGTGGATTCATTTGCTTACTTGTCAAGTGAACCTCTCGACGTTTATATGCGTTTTGTGCTACCTAATAACAAGATATTAAATGCTGGAGTGACTTCTAATGTACTGATCTCAAAACTATTTCCTGCAGAAAGTTTTTTATAGAGGTAGAGCTCGGTTTGGTTGAAGAATGGAGGGGAACTTTGGCCGTCCGTTGAAATATAGAAAGACAGTTTCAGCTTTGATAAAGCAGCAAGGAAATTTGTTTAGTAGCTGATTTTGTTCAGTCTTCATATCCTCTTATGATTTGAGCCTTTTAAAGTAAACTTCACGAGGAAGTTATGCAAAAAAATTGGATGCTGATGCCGATGCCGAAGTCAAGTTTGTGCAGTTTTTTTTTTAAAGGAATTGATTTCTGTTAGATATTGGAGTTCTATTATGTAGCTTCTGAAGTTGGCGGCTTTGTAAATTCTTCTTTTTCTTTTTTCCTTTTGTGGGTATCAACTACTTTTCGGACAGTTTACGCACTCTTTCATTGCCTTTGAGTAGAAAGACCTTTGTGTTAATAGAGGGGTCAACCAGGTCGTGTCCTAGCATTGAGCCAAACTGGCCCTTGTTGTTACTTGAACTTTGCACGTGTTGATTTTGAGTGTCAAACATGGTTGGGACCGTGCTAAGCTACCAGCTTTCACACAAGCCTACTCATCACTGCCGGTTCTAGGTTGGGCAGCAATCGGGATGGCTCAAGCATTTTGACACCTCTATGTATAAAATATTATAAATATTGGAATAGTATAACAACAGGTGTTTGATGCCTTATTTGCGATTACAAAAATAGCCTTTTTAGACTTCAAATTTGTTGCATTTTGCTTTATGAGATTCTTGGCTTTGTTTAGAGACAAATTCAGCAATTTTTGCCAACTTTTCAAGAATTATCAGCATTTTTTTTTATTTTTTTTTGTCACTCTGTTTGATTCTGCTATATATATATATATATATATTGTAAGATCCATAATAAATTCAATCATATTACTTGGTACCTCTAAGCGTAGGCCGAGTACTCGATAAATTTTGGGTCGGGTACATAAATTTCTTCTTGTTGTGTTTAGTTTCTTATTACGACTATTGAAAAATCTAAAGCAATTAAATTCTTGACGATAACGATCACTTAGCATGGGTGGAGCTTAAAGAAATGCAGTGAGTGATAAAGAAAGATTATGGGTATAAAAACATGGTAGTAAAGATGCTTAACCTTTATTCTTCTATCTTTATTCTCCTTTAATTCAACTTTCTTCTGCCATTATTTCTTCCTTTATCAAAAGTGAAATGAAGATGCTTTTGGCTCAGTTTCCATTTATAAATTTATTAAAAAGTAGATTTTAGTATTTCTTTTCTTTAATTCCAAACCCACAAAAAGTGAAAAACAAAAACACGTGTAGCATAAAATAAGAGAAAATTGCAACATTAGTCCCTAACCTTTCATTATAATTGTACAATCAATCCCTATTGACAAAAGCTGTCCAATTTTTTGCTCAATTATCATGTGAGTCAACGGCAAAATGTACAACAAGGACTTGACGACAAAATGGAAAAGATTTTAATTACTTTTTCGTTCTTACACTTTGTAAGATACACATAGATGGAGGTTTATAACATAAAAGTAGATAGCAAGGTCCTAATAAAATTTGACAAACTACCACTACCTTCTATGTTTTACACGTTGATTTTAATCAGTCGGCTTGATAAGATCATGGCAAATAAATTTTTAACTTGTTCAAGTATTCAATCATATTTATGGGCAAACTCATATTTCAAAGGAAGAAGATACTATAAAAATGAATACACCACTTTAATGAGATTGCCAAGAATTTTCAATCAGAGAGTAGATGTTACAGCACCACTTCTGTTAATTCCACATGTGTGCGTTCACATATATACTACAATCAAGTATACAAGTAGGAATTAGAGATGAAGATAGACTTACTGAATCAATTATATAGTCGCTTTCTTCACACGATATGTTAGTGTCACAAATGAGATTCTTTCCATTGTAATCTGTCAAGTGCATCCACAATTGCCCTGCGGAACTCACCATTGTGAAGAAGGAAAGACGATACATGGCCACCAGTAACCCATCTCACTTCCGAACCTGGCCAAGCCTTTTGAAGCTCGACTACCGAGTGCTTTGGGATGTAGCCATCATCCTAAAACAAATAAATGTATAATATGAAGAATCCGGCTTACTTCAAGAATCCAAGAAAATTGATGTTAGGATCCTCAGAGAGAGCAAAGCATCTACTGAACCACATCATTTAAAAGCTTAGGTTGTTAATGGGAACGCATTCATATCTTTTAATTTCAATTATCAACACGTCCCCTCATGTACAGGCTACATTCATTTTAATCAAAGGCTAACATGAGAACAATTTTCATAAATGTTTGCAGTGAGAATTTGAATTTAGAACGTTTGCGTATCTTATACCATGCGAACCACCTTATCTAAAATCTCAAGTTGCTAGAGCAAGAAGTCAATTATTTGTTTAAGCTTAACCTTCATCAGCATGTCACCAATAGGCATATACAAGTTTTTAATTTAATGCTTACCCTCAATATGATGTGCACAAGAGTCTGCTATTCATTTTCTTGCAGTCATTCAATCATGGCTCGAATTTTAAACACGTGATACATGCTAAATGGAGAAGTCATTGTGATCCCATTATATGGACTACCTTACAGACACACGGCCAGAGAGTTGTTTCAATTAAAGCATATAATAAAACCATGAGAATTGAAAGACAAGACATAATCAAAGGAAATTCTTTCCATATATAATGATATTATAGCAGTACAAGCTAAGATTTCATAATAATATGAAACTTGAGATCAAGAAAAACATGGAATATCTAAAGAGAAAAAGTAACATTATGTTGATATAGAAAAGTGGTATGATTTTTTTTTTTGGAAATGTAAACTGTGAGATATATTTAACTTACAGTAGCAGCAACAAATATAACAGCATCGGGATTTTTGGGAATTGGAAACCGTGTGACATCTGTGAGAGACAACACATTTCGCATCCGCTCCCTAACCTCCTCAATCGTTGTTGCAGCCTTCTGAGCAGCAAGGTCGTCTCTCAGTGCCTCCCATGCAGTGGCATGCTTTAGAATCCCTTCACAGAAAGCTACAACGGCAGAGTGTGGAGAGAGAAATGGAAGTGTAGCAATAGGTGTAGGGTGCAAGGAGCCAACCATAGCTGCATGTACTCCTCCTATATTTATAGAAGAAAATACAAGGTTTACAAAATGAGAAGGAATTAAGATGAACTGTTAGATACATTCCTCGAAATTCAAGTATCCTTACATGCATGCCAACTTTTCGTACAATGGATATATAAACAAGCATAATTTAAAATTATAATAGTTCTCCATTTCTCTTCTTTAATGTTCTTCGGATAGAAATCTGGAAAGGGTGATCGTATAAATCACTACCGAGAAAACGGAAAATAAAAAGAGGAAAGCAACTTTACAAATACATAATAATATACCATGCTGATACACGATTCCAAGCATTCAGAAGAATATTAACCCCGATATGACAAAATATACAGTGATCAGCAAATAATGCATTAATGGATATTTGTGTTTATGAATATGTGTATATGCACGAATACGTGTATATCTATATACGTATATATTTACACACTAGCTAATATCCATGTGCATGTACATATTTGGGTTTACTGCTGAAGTTTTGGAAAGTAAAATTTGTGGTGTCTGAAATTCATATACTTCCTTTAAGAATAAAATGAGGCTCAATAAGAACAATAACAAACACTCTAAATGTTCGTGCATGTACTTAGAATAGAGAGATTCTAGTGTCAGACTTCATTCAACATTTTAATGACTTCATTTAGGTAATAACCCAAAATTTATATTTGTACCAGTAATGCTCCACTTGTCTCCACAACAGTCTTCTTAAAGCAGCATTTAATGTGCTTAGCCCTTGTTTGATCCCCATTATTTTCAAAATACATTTTTAACCACACATTCTTCAATAAAATAATATTACACGCAAACCTAAACCTTTTCCTTATTTTTTAACCACACATTCTTCGTCAAATCACTATTCCAAAATGCATTTTTGACAAAAAAAAGGGACTCAAACAGGCTTTTAGTTTGCCGGACTTGTTAGGTGTCATGTAGAGAAATCCCATCAGTGCAGCATGATCAAGGTAAGATCTGAAACTTACCCATGCTAAGTCCACATACACCCATTTTGCCGAACCCTGCTTCTGAGTCTAACCAATATAGAAGACTACGGGCCTCTTCAATGGTGACTCTTCCTAATAAGAGTAAGTCGCTAACACACAAAAGTTTTGCACCACGTTGCAGCATTGGACGTCTTCTTCCATAGAAAGGGCTGCAACAACATATTTAGCTTGAATTAGATCCTCATAACATGAGAAGAAGTCTTCAATTTGTTTAAGATTTCCATGGCAACCTCTCGAGCACCATGGTTGCTATGTTTTCCTTCAACAATGGTCCACCAAGACGTAATCTCCGTTCAAATGTATGGTCTCCAGTGCCTAAGAGGGAAAGAAAAACATTAAGCTCATATGCTCAACTTAGATTTTTCATTTTTTTAAATCATCTTAGACAGTAAGAAAGAATGCTTGGCACACTTGTTTGACATCATTACCATAATAAATAAAAAATCCAGTCGTGACCAATGGGAACAGATGAATAGTTAACTTAAAATGATTTATATATCTAGTGTCAGAATTTTATCAGAAACAACTTATTCAATTTCAATACATTGCATTAGTATCTGTTATCTTATTTTCCGAAGCAGCACACACAATTCCAACAAAAAACATGTGGAATGGCAGAATAAGGATCATTGTTCGTTAGTCTCTCACTCATTAGTATCAGACCCAAATTGTTTCTTCTCATCCTTCTGTATCTCATCTTATTTCCTACAGAGTACTGGTACTATGAATAATTATCTTGAAAGGATGAACTATAAGCAATAGGTTACACCTACATGGGACTCTGACAACTTGAAAAGGGTTATCGCAAACTGCACTTCTAATTGTCCTCATAGCCAGAATTTAAAATTAATTAACAAACTCTCTTACAAAAAGTCAATCAAAATCTAATAATGTAACAGAGGGAGAAGCAACACTGTTTATATTTGAAAAGGAGTTGTGTAATGAGCAAGTTTATGTTTGAGAAAAGGTATACATTCCATATGTCATTTACAATTTTGAATAACCTACAAAACAGAGTGGTCAAGAAGCTTACCCCCAGCCCCACACGCACCAAAAAAAAAAAGAGAGAAAGAAAGAAAAAACACATACGCACACACCACTCAATCATTAAAACTTGATTTTTCGAATTTTTAGGTTGCAACCCTCAAACTTCCAAAAATTTGCTAATCTATGATTCTTTTGTGGACCATTGATGTTGGTGATATTGTTGAATACTAGCCTCATCTCAATTTTCAGACCAACAAGCATGTTCTTTTGACTAAAATATGAAGAGGAACATCAAATGCATTTCTTTGCTTGCATCTAAAAACTACAGTGAAAGAATATTCAGAACACGTCAAACAGAATTGTATTGAATCTTTTGTAACTCTATGACCAGTTAGTTTAATGCATTGTAGCCCTTCCCATAAGCATTTATGTATTGCTGGAAAAGCACATTTTATTCGAACAACAATGCTATTAAACTAAGGGTTCCTCATAGTGGCATGAAAGGAGAGATGATTTCAACATTCAAAGTCTCAGATTAGAAAACTATTATGTCAGTATGACTCCAGGTTTTTTATCAGTAAAAAACATTAAAAATTCAGTGAGAAATATCAACCTCAAGCAACTTTAGCAAACGGTTTTTACTTAAAGGGTGTTTGGCACCCATTAATTTTTTATTTTTTTTTCTCTTTCTTAATTATAACCACAAATTCTCCAAATAAAATAATATTATACACAAATCTAAAACTTTTCATTACTTTTCAACCACATATTCTTCCATCAATCACTATTCCAAAATTTATAATACACCCAAAATGGGTGCCAAACACATGCTTAGTTAATTAAACGTGTAATCTCATGGTAAATGGTAGACCATATCTGAGACAAGGTAAATTTAACTTCTTGAAACAGGTAAGTATTAAACCCAGAATTTGTAAAATGCTTCAGTAGCATTTGTTCACCAGTTTATCTTCAATGGTGCACTGCTAGAAAGATTTAAAAAACTACCACAAATCATATCATTTTTGGTTTACCCTCCCTCTTGTAACTTGCTCTGTCTAGATCACTACATTCTTATGAACGTGAAGAGTCTATACAAAACATGTCTCCACCTTCTAAATTATTCTTCCTTAATTCATTCACAATTAGCACCAACGTCACTTATAGTATATATTTTTATTTCTTATCTTATCTGTTTTAGTATGCAACACATCCATCTTAGCATCCTCAATAAAGCGTTCCTCTTATTGGCATCTTGTACAGCCCAATACCCACAAAGCATAGTAGGTCGAATTGCTGCTAAATAGAAAGATACATAATAATCTCTAAGAAACTTTTTCTGAATGAAAAGGCATAAAGATACAATGTCAAATATTACAGCCATACAATCAGGTAACACAACTTTACTAAACCAGCAATCATAGATACAAATAAATTTGTTCCTTTCAATTATTGACGAACTTACACAAATCACATCAAACTTAAACTGGGTACCTATATGTCACAAAATTGTTCTAAGGTATTACCTGCAAGGTGAACCACACAGGCCATCTTTTGTGGAGGCAAGAACTTTGGAGCAAGGAAAGCAACCCTGGCATTGTGACTTTCAGGAGGCAATGCATTAAGAAGTTGCTCATTACATGGTGTCCTAAATACCCCTTCTCTAAGAACAGCAGTTTTGGATTCCCAAATTGTCTTCCAAATAGGTTGCACCAATGTAGGAGGCCAATTCTGTCCTACATCAGGGAACAATTGCTTTATCATTTTCTCCAAAAGCTCAAGTTTTGTACCACCCCACCCTCTTGAAAAAAATGGTGGACTTATCTTTGTTCTGTGCAATAATGCACCATATACATGATCCAAAACATAGTAAAGGGTTCCAAGATTAACAGTCACCATTTTCTAATCCAACCCACAACTTTATTTCGCAGGGAAACCCAAAAAACCAATGAAAAATTATGTTTTTCAATAAATTCAAAATCAATCCAAATCAGTATAGAGCAGTATCAGCTCAAAGTAGATCGAATTTACAAAAGTTTCACCCAAGAATTACAATTTATGTGAGGAAAAAAGGAAAATCTTTGTTGGGCCAATAAGAAATGAAATCTTAGGTCCAAATTTTGAAGAGTATAAATTGAATCAGATCTCATGAATATCAATAACAAAATATAGATCGAAGGCAAAATGCAAACATTGCAAAAAATTATACACCTATGCGCATTGAATCAAAGAAGAAAAGAGAAAAAAAAATGTGTGTGAGCGAGTCAAGATAGGATATAGATTGCAGAGAAAGGAATAGAAAATGAAATATCGGGTTCTTCAATACGAAAACTGTGGGCGGAGAAGAAGGTTGAAACATGGTGGAATAGAATACTTGGATCCATATGCCACGTCAGATTATCCATATTCTATTGCACTTGTAAGAGCATGTTTGCCTAAGCTTAGAAGGTTTGCTTATAATTAAATAAGCAATATTGAAAATAAGTAAGTTATTTATTTTGGTGGTAGGAAATAACTACTATGAAAATGAGTAATTTTGTTCTACTTATAAATATGTAAAAAGTTACTCATTCAAAATTCTAAAAGTTACAAGATGTGACAAGATAATATCGGGTGTCCTGTTTGAACCCCATTTTTTGTGTAGGATACATTTTGAAATAGTAGATTGTTGGAGAATGTATAGTTAAAAAATAAGGAAAAAATTTGAGTTTATATAAAATATTATTTTATTAAAGAATGTGTAGTTAAAAATGAGAGACAAAAATATATTTTGGAAAAAATTGGAATCAAACAAAATTGATGTCTTTTTTATGCCTTCTCACCTCACATTTTTTCTCCTTTTAGAACGTTAGTCCCTAAAGAGCGAAAACGAGTGCTAATAGTATTTGAATGTTACATATTGTTTATCTAGCAAAATTATACTACGAAGTTTTTTATAAATTTTTCGTAGTCGATTAGCCAAACATGGTGCTATAGCAACAATAATTTGGGGGCCAATGGGGTAAATTGCAACCTTAAAAAAGGAATAGGATTTGATTAATTGACTAATTATT
>CAIGRT010155337.1:0-14300 GCA_903798405.1 Fraxinus platypoda
CATCATTTTATTCAAGAGCTTGTAGAGACCCGTGTTGTAACTCTTGAGCACATCTCTATAAAAAACCAATTAGCTTATATATTTACCAAACCATTAGATGGTCTACGATTTGAATCTCTTAGGACGGCTATTCGTGTTTGTGTACCTCTTTGATTAGATACGTTGGTGCATGTTCGTACTTTAGCATTGTGTGATATTAATTTATACATGCATCATATTTGTTTATTGGTTTTCTAGGTGGAAAACTCGTGCATTTTTATTTTTATTTTTTGTTTTGTTTTTATTGTCGCTTTGTGTGTTTGGTGCATTCATACTTTAAAAAAATAATAAAATAAAAATTTGAAAATAAAAATGTGGGAAAGTGTTCTTTTATAGCATAATATATAATATACTTGATTTTATTTGTTGTGATCAAGCATGGATTTAATCGATGAGCTGTAACATAGTTTCCATTGCTAACTTAGGTTATTTATGGAGTACTTAGTATAGACATATTCATGTACCATCTGCACTTAACACAATATGATATTGTTAGTGGGACTCTGCCGTGTGTGAGAGATTTGGGATGGCAATCACTCGTTAGTAAAGTGACTTTGAACATGAATTGACTTTATTTATTAGACCTGAGCTCAAATTTATCATCGGTATTAAAAAGCTCAATATCTTATATACTTCTTTGGAGCTTATTTAACTCGAGTAACTAAGCCTATGGGGTTTCTCATAACCTGATGCCTATAGTTAACTGACTTAGGTTAACCGGCCTAAAGCTCACTACAGGAGTCATTTTAGTCGCTTAATGGAGAAGAGTATGCACTTAAGATGTGAAAACTAATAATGATGTTAGAATATTAAAAGATGTGAACATATATATATGCAAAAAGTCAGGGGGAGAAAAGAAATTATCAATACAAAATGAGCTTTTATTTAAAGTTTCTAATGTGCTTTAAATGGTTTGACTCTCATAAGTAGAGGAATACACTTATTGGCAGTGATGTTTAGCATTCCTTTCTCACAAAATTAAGGTTTGGAGTCCTACTTCCAAAGGATTGGTGACATTTTACACATATGGATCACTTATACAATTTACTCCATGTTAACCTGAGTTACGTATGTGGGAAAGGTTCTGTCCATTGCTTATACTTATGCATGCTAACAATTGCATCTTTGGGTTATTATATGTTAATTCTCGGTCCCTTGTCATTTGTGACAAAAATGGGGAGTAGTAAACTTGGTACTTAAAAAGTTTTTTCTATTTGACATTAACATTAAATGTTAAAGTTTTGATCAAAAAGTATATAATTTTTGTTTCAACTAGATTAAGTTTTGATATTTAGTGATGTCAATGTTTCTTTTAGTATGTTGGTTTACATTGATATTGCATCTTAATTTAGCTGGTATGATTTAATGCATCTAATTTTTAGCTGGTATGACTAATTATTAACCATTTGAATTATGTTTATTGATATTATTGTTTCACGTGCTTTTACACTGAGTATTGAGTTGTTTGTTTTAGAAAACAGGTTTACAAAGAAAAAACACAGTTCAGTCAAGACAGTTGATTTGATAGTAGTAGGTGTTTTGAGTCTATTTTGTTTTACTGCCTTGACTTTAGATTTGTAATTTTGTCACAAAATGTCAAAGGGAGAGCTTGTTAGGTTTTTGATGTAATTGGCAAATCTGTGAATAAAAGGGACTAGATTTATTGTATTGTAAAAGTGAAGAAGTAAGTTGCAAATATTATAAATTGAGTTGTATTAGTTATAAGGTTCGAGAATGGAAAAGAAGGAAAAATAGCACCGTAATTTCACTAGATTATCGCCATGACTTGGCTCGAACGGTAGAAACAAAAACATTTTCGCTAGCCTCTCGCCAGGACTTTGCTCGAGCGACACACCGTCGCTCGCCTATCGTCCAACTTTCACTCGAGTGACAGGGTTATTTGAAGAATCTTAATTCACGTTTTTAAGGCTTTTTATCCGACCAATTCATTCCTAAACCTTCAGTATAAATACTAGAACACCTTTAAATGACTTTTCTTAAGGTTGAACATTAGAAAACACATACTCTCCATATCATCTTCATCAAATAAGCTTTCAACTTTCATGCTGTGATTTGTTCTTGGCGGTGAAAATATTAAATCCATAATCCAACACCAAATTGCTAATTCATACACATCTGTCAGAGTATTGAAGATCAAGGGAAGGTGATTGGAGTTCCAGTTGTTGGAGAACGTGGAGCTCTTCATTAATTCACAGGAGATAGACGAATTCATAAAGTCGGGAGTTGGTGCAGGAAAGTTGGTGCAGGAGCACGCAATCCTTGAGAGTTGTGAAAATTGCAGTCAGGAGGTCAGAAAGTACTAGTGGCAATCGTATCTGGCGGACTGTAAGTTCAAAATTCGTTTGTAGTGGATTTCTGACCGGTAAAGTGCCTGAGTTTTTACTCAGTTGGGGTTTCTCCGTGATCATTCCTGGTGTTTATTTATTTTAAAAACAATCTAGACGCATGTGGTATAATCGCCTTAATAAATATTTGCTGAAGGAAGGTTATAAAAAAACGATGTATGCCCATGTGTTTACATAAAGAAAACAAATATTAGATTTGTAATTGTGATAGTTTATGTTGACGATTTAAATTTAATCAAAATCCTGAAAAACTCAACAAAATGGCAGATTATTTGAAAAATAAATTTGAAATGAAAGATTTCGAAAAATCAAATTTTGAAATGAAAATGTGTGTGGTTGAGGAACTTGACCTATCATATTCAAATATCATGCAGATTGACTTCAACAAAAAACAGTCCAACAATTTTATATGAAGACAATGCATCTTGTATTGCACAATTTAAAGGATACTATATCAAAGAGAACTGGTTGAAGCATATTTTTTTTTCAAAATTCTTTCATACACATGAGCTTTAGAAGAATTGTGACATCAATGTTCAATAAATTCGCTCAAGTGACAATGTACCTAATTTATTTACAAAAGTGCTGTTGATATCTACAATCAAGAAATTGGCTCGTGAGATTGGGATGCGTCGACTCAAAAAATTTCAGTTATCAACATTAGTAGGAGTAGTTGTACTCGTTTTCATTCGCTTAGATTTTATCCCACTAGGTTTTCCTAATAGAGTTTTAATAGGGCAACATTTCTTTTTAATACTCCAAAATAACTATACCATTTTTCTTTCATTTAATATTTTTGTCCCATTAAATTTTATCAAATAAGGTTTTAAGGAGACATATATTTTGTAGTATGTCATTCATAAGGAGTATTTATTAGTAAAAGACAATTATACCGCTACAACCTAGTTATTATTACTATTGTATCCTTAATTCTTCCCTATAAATATAGGGTTCTGATTCTCAATAGAATACACACAAGTCTGTTGACTTGAATGACTTCCATATTCTGCTCTATTTTCTCTCTATTTTATAACAATTTGAATCTTGTGAAAAACAAGTTTCACAAATGCTATCTAATTTCGTTCACACACGCGACCAAATGTACATGTGAACATACGAATTTAACCAATTTATTTTTGCATTTATTATCGAACTGTATCTTGGAAAATCCTAAATGATTTTGGAGTCAATTAACGAATAAGAATTTATTAAAGATATGACTCAACAAATAGGAAAGGTCATGTTTTACAGAAGAAATAATCCTAAAAGATTTTGTAAACATTTGAGGAGTCAACAAGGAGAGTTCAATTAATTTGAATTTCTTAGTCCCGACTTCTACTGAAATAATTTGCAGAGTGAGTAAGGTAGAGTGGTAGAGGCAAAGGTGTGGAACAAGACGTTGATAGATTAGGTTGGAAGGGGGAGCATCTCAGATGGATTTTTTTAATTTATTATTATTATTATTATTATTATTATTATTATTATTATTATTATTATACTCTTTTTCTTTCTTTCTTTTTTGGATATTTTTCACTAACAAGCATGAATAAACGGTATGGCCCATGGAAAAATGCATTTCTTTGAAGCCTTCATTTTAGTCGAACATTTGTTTCATCTGACTTATATCTTGTTTGATAAGTGATTTTTACAAAATCAATTGAGACAATTATGTAAAATAAAGATATAAGAAATGTTTATCACATTAAATAGTCGGAGTCGGCTAACTTTTTAGCATAGATATAGAAAATATGACAAATTCATACATCTATTTATTATTATTGAAGCTGACTTGGACTGACAAGAACAAGAAAGGAAACAAGGTTTGATTTTGTGTCCTCCACTTACTAATTCTATAATTGTATTGGATTACAATCATGTTACATGTACATCATATTTGATATCGTTATTTACATTGTGTCACATGAGAACATACCATTCATCAGTTAAAAAAAATCCTGCCCATTATTTTTTAAAAACACAAAGGATGTCAAAAAAAAAAAATGTAAACCATAAAATGTACACTCAGCATAATTCATTGGATTAAGTTAGTTGAAACTTTTCAATCAAATGACAAAAGAGAAGAATAATATAATGCACTTCCTCAATTAAATGACAAAAAATGTATTAGAAATATGAACTTCTCAATAAATTTAAGAGTCGTAAACCAATTTTAGAGCGACATTCTGATAGAGACGAGTTGGTTTTCATGAAATTCAATGGTAGAAGTTATGTTTTAGAACGAAACTTTGTTTACTCTTTTCAAATATTCAAATTTGGAAAAATCTTTGGATTTCAGTTATGATGGCCCCCCAACCTTCGAATAAGAAATTGAAGAATATGTAAATTGGGGTAAAGAGATTGAAGAACTTTTCGATTGATTAATGGCAAATCCAATAATGTTTAACTTCCTCGTAAAGAGTTACATGTCAAAAGCTTTGAAGAATTGTCCAAGAAATTCAAGAATGAAAATTCAGAGCCCGTTTGGTAAAGATTAAAATCGGATTAAAATTGAAAAACTAGCCGTTATTGTTGACTTTTATTAGAGGAGTGGAGCCCAATAACGGCTATATTTTCAATTTTAATTGGATTTTAATCGGTATCAAACGGACCCTCAATATGATAGCTATAGATGCCAATAATCCATGCTTTTGGTCAAGGACACGTGTCTACGCAACACGACAAATTTTGGAAAGGAAGCGAAAACTATATCCTTGGTTTTGGAACACTTGCCTTTCTATTTTGATATTGAAGAAATATGGTCGATTGATCATGAAATTGTTATTCATGTCGTTATAGATGTGCAAATTTGAGCCCCTATTTGGGCTCCATTAAAATTAGTTTTTAGGGGGAAAATGTATTTTGGAATAGTATTTTTTTGAAAAATGTTTGATTAAAATAGAAGAAAAAGTTTTGAATTTACGTGTAAAATTATTTACTAAAAAATATGTGTTTGAAAGAAGAAAGAGAAAAATGCATTAAAGTTAAAATGGAGCCCAAACAAGGGCTTAATGAAATTGAACGAAGTAGGTAATGAGCGTTTTATAGAGATATATAATAGATTGTATCATGAGGAATTGAAAGAAGAACACAATTCAAAATTTGAGAAAAAAAAATCTTCATCATTCGGTTGAGAATGATGAAAGATTGAGTCTTCATCATTAATTTTATTCTTTATCTAGATTTGATATTGATGAAGATTGTATCTTCATCACTAATTGTAAACATTATTTTTAATTTTTGTCTTTTTTTCAAATTTTAGTTATTACTTTAAATAAGGATTTATATCTTAAAAGGCAGTTGGTGGTTTTTGAATTGAAAATATGGATTTTTGTGTTTTAAAATCTCTTAAATTATCGATATTTGATATTTAAAATCAACGAGTCTCAATTCTCTATATTCATACACGAATCAAAGAGTTTTTAGGTACATCCCAAATTGGTTAGATATGATAACTCTAACCAACATATAAAAGTTTGGAGGTCCATATTAAAATGTCAACCACGTTAAAAGTAATGGTCAAACCTTTATATGTTGGTTAGAGTTTGTAAATATTATGCCCTACATTCAATCAATTTTCGATGTAAACACTTTTAATATAATTAATACATTTTATTTATTATAGATCTATTATTTAATTGAATACTATTTCTGATAAATTAAATTTATTAGAATCCAAATATTCAAGTCTTGGTGACTTGTTAATTACAAGGATTTGCAATTATGAGAAACAAATTACATATAAGTGAATCTTAAATTATTTGTAGTTGTAAGTAATAATAAGATACGGATATCGTTATTACAGATAGACCGGCACGTGTGACATTTCTTTCTTATGAAGTAAGTAAATTATCTCACAAACTAAAATGTAGTCACATTCAAGTTGAAGTGTAAATATTTTGTTAAAAGAACAAAATATTAGAGACTCGTTGGAGAGATTGCACATGGATAACTATTTGAGCATTAATGATTAATATCTAACGTTCGGTAGTGAAATTAGTCATTCGACTTGTAATTATAATAGTGCCTTGTATGAGGATATTCATACTTTGATGATGTCGGATGTTGCTCTACCAAAAGTGTTAAAACAATATTGTTCGACTATGTCAATAATAATGAGTTGTAAATGATCAATAGAGGATTCGTCACGAGATTATGATTTATGTTTCATTCGATTAAGTTGATATCAAAGTTCTTGGCCAAGGTAAGTTCATAACTCGAAAAAAATTCCGGCTATTATAGACTTAAGAGTGAGATGAATGATATGATCTAATGGAGACTAAAAACACTTCCATAACTCGTATCGGTTTATATTGATGAATGGATTATAGTTTCACAGTAAACGAACAATTTTGATTTTTATCACACCACGTGAAATTTTTCGTTATATGTATTGTCCGACACATTACTGTGAATGTGAATTAATTAATTTAGATGAATTAATGATAAATTAAAAGGAAGTTTTAATTAATCTTATTTTGATTAGATCAAAATAATAATTCACATTGTACGACATCGTGATAAAAAACTTAATGGATCACACACAAGGGAGAATTAGAAGAAAGATTTTATGAATTAATTAATTGATTAGTGTTGGATATTTGTAGAATTAATTAATTGGATTGTTTATTAATGGACTTAAGTTAATTGATTGGATTAATTAATTTATGGGCCAAGTTTAATTCATTAGATTAAATAAATATTGGGCCGGTCTATGTTTATTGAGTGGGTCAAATCCAATTAAACTTCTATTAATAAGCATATATGGCTTGGGAAATCATAACACACGTGATCTCACAATATCATAATATTTCTAGCACAAGAAAGAGAAACCATAATCTCTCATTCTTGTTTTCTTGTGTGGATTATCATTGGAGGTTGGATAATTGTACAATTGTGGAGTGGAAAGATCGTGATTCAAAAAGGCTTGCAAAGATCATGATTGTTCGTGATTAAAAAATTTAAAAGAGTTTGAAGAATTTGCTAAAAGTATAATTCTAATTATGGTTTCTATTTAAACACAGAAAATTCTTGAAGGGAATTGAAGTTATTTTAAATTCCGTTGTGCACAAGTAAATTCCCAACAGAGTTTTCTTATTAACCAATGTGAGATTTACCCTTAACAGAATCTTGCAAAATGGTAGCTCATTTGAACATATTAATCTTGAAAGCCGAAAAAAAAAAAAAAAAAAAGGGTTCGATTCTTTGAACTTAATAATCTTTGATACCATATTGAGACCTGAGTTCCATCTTAAAAAGTCAATTTTTTTTAAGGGGAGTAGCACAAAAACCTTCACCATCGAAGGACAATTGTCATCAATATCAAATTCACTTCCATATAGCCAGTGAACAACTAGATTGTCTTTCCTAATAAATGAAATGACGTAAAGATATTTGAATTTACAAAGTGGTGGAACAAGCAAAAATTGCGACGAGAAAATATTCATAGGTAGTAAAATAAAAATTTATAAATCACAACATGCAAGGTAAGAAGAATATATAGATAAAATCATATGTGCTGACTCATCTTTTATTAAGAACTTCGTGTACATGCAAGGTGTCCAGTTAAATATTATGCAGTGGACAAGCACAGGGGCGGACCTAGCACAAAACTTCAGTCCGGACATACGTTGACTATTGATCGTCGACAATCATCGATCGTAAGAATGAGGTCGTTTATTAATATTTAATTAAATAATATTAAAAATTATTCAATATATATGTAAACGCACTTAAACGTAAAATATATATATTAATTGTTTTTCTTTTCAGTTGGGGGAAGTTTATATTTGAGACTGACGAACGGGTTGAGGATGTAGGTTGCTTTATGATACCATAACAAGTTGAATTTGATCAATTGTCTCTTGGTGTTGTTGATTTTTTAAAATTTTTCTTTAAAAATGGAAAAGTTGCTTCCATGTAGTCCATACATTTTCTTTTTGATTGATATAATTCTCTTTATTTTAGCTTTATTTATATACTAAGTATAATATAAATAACTACACAGAAAGATATTTTCTAGCATGTCTATTTCACAATATCTTAATCTTTTCATAGGTTGCAAACTGAAGATACAAACAGTTAAAAATTAACAAGAACATGGGAAACCAATTTTTTTTTTTTTTTTTAAAAAAATGTTGTACAAGTCTTGGAATTTGGACTTTGGAGCCTCAGCCCGGTATGTGATAATTTACTGTAAAGTCATTATTCATTCTTCCGTTGTTAGAAGAAGGAAAAGGTCAGTCATCCCTTTAAACAAGAAGCCAGATTTTCAAAGTAGGGCTTTCATATTTCTATTCTCCAAACCAGGAAAGTTCAGTAAATTAAATTTTGTCGGTAATCCTGAAAATCCCAAGGGCAAGAATTAACGGCGAGCTTTAATTCCGTCAAAGCTCGCCAAACAAGCCAAAAATGCAATTGTTCATCGGAAAACCCTCACCATCGTACCCAATTTTCATCTTAATCGTTATTTTAACCACTCATTTCCTACCCACCGTCCAATCAAGCTCCAATTTCCTCAAATTACTCTTCGACCAAGAAGAAGATGGAAATCTCTACTCCGCAAATTTGAAACCCTATTTCGGCCCTGTAAAGTACTTCCGTGCGGCTGCGCAAATACTGATGATGATGAAAGTTATTTAATTTAATTGGGCCTCATTTTAAAAAAAAGCCCAACTCTCTCAGCTCAAAACAAATGGGCCAAAACTTAAAAATAAAAATAAAAAAAGGCCCACTGTGACATGTTCTTCTTCCTCCCCGAATTCTATGTTCATCTCCGTTTTCTCTTTTATTTAGTCAGCGGCGCCCGAGAGAATTGAAAGCTCAGGCTGATTTAGCACGGGCGACCGCGCCTCCTTGCCGAGTGCTGGGTCCGCCTCTGGACAAGCATAAATAACATTATGACCTAGGCCAACTCAAAATAAGCCAGATATTTAGATCAAGAAAATACAAAGTGCCAATAGATTCTTTTCATAAAGTTCATGAAATTATTGGTTTTAAAAATTTGTTAAATAAATAAGTGCTATTTATAATAAAGATATGAAAAACGTTTATCAAACTTCACTTTAAATAGTCGAAGTCGGCTAACTTTTCCAAACACGCAAGAGTTAATAAAAATACCACAAATTCATATATCTATATTATGGGATTAACAAGAACAAGAAAAGAAACGTAGTTTGATTTCGTGTCCCCCACTTGCTAATTCCATAATTATATTGGATTAGTTTAGTTTCAACTTTTCAATTAAATTACAAGAATTATATTAGAAATATCACTTTTCAATAAAATTTAAGTCATAAACCAATTTTGACAAGCTAACTTCAGTTAGTTTATGTTGATTAGTCGTTGTTTACGGGTATTTAGGTATAGACAACTCATGATAGAGCACAATTAGTCAATAATTGTATAAAAAAATTAATTTTTCCAAGAAGATAAGTACACCCTATCTATGGAATAATTATAGTGTTGAACTATTTTTACTAATACGTGTACTGTCGATGACTGTACAACTTGAGTTAAGAATATTTATATAATCCTATAGCATTCGAATTGCCACTTTTAAAAGTTTAAATGGTTGAAAAATAATAAAGATTGTATGTTCATTGAATTTATGTGTAAAATTATTTATTGAAAAATATGTGGTTGAAAGAAAAAAGAAAAAAGATACATTAAAATTAAAATGAAGCCCAAACAAGGGCTTTATGAAATTGAACGAAGTAGGTAATTAGCGTTTTATAGAGATACATAATAGATTGTTCTTATCATGAGGAATTGAAAGAAGAACACAGTGCAAAATTTGAGGAAAAATCTTCATCATTCAGTTGAGAATGATGAAGATTGATTTTATCATTATCTTTAATTTTATCCTTTATCGAGATTGTCTTCATCAATAAGAGTCCGTTTGATTGCAAAAATGAAATTTGGGTGGAAAGAAAATGAATTTTATTGAATTGAACTGCCTAGAACTTGTTTTACTGAGAATTGTAAATTAATTGTGTTTGATTTGTATAATTTTTCACCTGAAAAATATTAAAATTTTGGATTTTTTTTTGTGTTTGTTTGGCTTTATTTTTCATGAAAATTGTCCACTAAAGGGATATAATTTGTTACAATTGGGGATATAATTTATTTTCATTGCCAAAAACAAAATATATATATATATATATATATAAAAATGCCTAGAAAACCAATTTCCCACCAAAATTGTGGGAATTGATTTACCTCAAAAAGCAAGAAAATGTGGAAAACCAATTACCAGAAAAATGTTTCTTATCAAACACTCTAAAAAGTGGAAAATGACAAAAAAAATTACATCTTCTATGGAAAACTTGACCTATCAAATATGGCCTAATTGTAAACATTATTTTTAATTTTTGTCTTTTTTTTAAAATTCTAGTTATTACTTTAAATAAGGATTTACATCTTAAAGGCAGTTGGTGGTTTTTGAATTGAAAATATGGATTTTGGAGTTTTTCAATCTATTTAATTATCGATATTTGATATTTAAAATCAACGAGTCTCGATTCTCTGTATTCATACGTGAATCAAAGAGTTTTTAGGTACATCCCAAATTGGTTAGATGTGATAACTCTAACCAACATGTAAGAGTTTGGAGGTCCATATTAAAAGGTTAGCCATGTTAAAAGTAATGGTCAAACATTTATATGTTGGTTAGAGTTTGTAAATATCATGTCCTACATTCAATCAATTTTCGATGTGAACAATTTTAATATGACTAATACGTTTTATTTATTATAGATCTATTATTTAATTGAATTATATTTGTGATAAATTAAATTTATTAGAATCCAAATATTCACAGGTAGTAAAATAAAATTTTATAAATCACGACGTGTAAGGTAAGAAGAATATATGGATAAAACCATATGTGCTGACTCGTCTTTGATTAAGAACTTCGTGTACATGCAATGTGTCTAATTAAATATTATGCAGCGGACAAGCATGAATGGCCTAGGCCAGCTCAAAATAAGCCAAATATTTAGATTTAGAAAATGCAAAGTGCCAATAGATTCTTTCGTAGAGTTCAAGAAATTATTGGTTTTAAAAACTTGTTAAATAAATAAGTGTTATACATAATAAAGATATGAAAAACGTTTATCAAACTTCACTTTAAATAGTCGAAGTCGGCTAACTTTTCCAAATACGCAAGAGTTAATGAAAATACTGTTAAGAATTTGGGTTCTATATTAAAAGGTCAACCTTATTAAGAGGAGTAGTCCAAACCCTTTATAAATTGGTCTATGTTTTCATCTTTATTCGATGTGAGATTCTATCCATTAACATGCCCCTTCAAGATGGTGGCTCGTTTGAGCAGACCAATCTTGAAATCCGTATGCTCACTTTTGGAGTCTTAATTGGATCGAATTGCTCGTTAGAGTTTAATGGACTTTGAGACCATATTAAGATTTGAGGTTCCATTTTAAAAAGTCAACCTTGTTAAGAGGAGTGGCCCAAAATCTTTATTAATTGATCTGTATCAACTTCATTTATCGATGTGGGATATATATCCTTTAACACGTCTCCACAAGATGGTGGCTCATTTAAGCAGATCAATCTTGAAATCCACGTGCTCATTTTAGAGTCTTAACGGGATCGAATCGCTCGTTGGAGCTTAATGGACTCTGATACCATGTTAAGAATTGAAGTTCCATCTTAAAAGGTCAATCTTGTTAAGATGAGTGGCTCAACCCTTATAAATTGGTCTATGTTTTCATCTTTATTCGATGTGAGATTCTATCCATTAACATGCCCCTTCAAGATGGTGGCTCGTTTGAGCAGACCAATCTTGAAATCCGTATGCTCACTTTTGGAGTCTTAATTGGATCGAATTGCTCGTTAGAGTTTAATGGACTTTGAGACCATATTAAGATTTGAGGTTCCATTTTAAAAAGTCAACCTTGTTAAGAGGAGTGGCCCAAAATCTTTATTAATTGATCTGTATCAACTTCATTTATCGATGTGGGATATATATCCTTTAACACGTCTCCACAAGATGGTGGCTCATTTAAGCAGATCAATCTTGAAATCCACGTGCTCATTTTAGAGTCTTAACGGGATCGAATCGCTCGTTGGAGCTTAATGGACTCTGATACCATGTTAAGAATTGAAGTTCCATCTTAAAAGGTCAATCTTGTTAAGATGAGTGGCTCAACCCTTATAAATTGGTCTATGTTTTCATCTTTATTCGATGTGAGATTCTATTCCTTAACAAATACTACAAATTCATATATCTATATTATTGGAGCTGCCTTGGACTAACAAGAGCAAGAAACGTAGTTTGATTTTATGTCCCCCACGTACTAATTCCATAATTATATTGGATTAGTTTAGTTTCAACTTTTCAATTCAATGACAAGAATTATATTAGAAAAATCACTTTCCAATAAAATTTAAGTCATTAACCAATTTTGACAAGCTAACTTCAGTTAGTTTATGTTGATTAGTCGTTGTTTACGGGTATTTAGGTATAGACAACTCATGATAAAGCACTATTAGTCAATAATCGTATAAAAAAGTTAATTTCCCAAGAAGATAAGTACAACCCTATTTATCGAACTATTTTTACTATAAAATTTTATATCTTTAATACGTGTACTAATGTCCTGTCGATAAGTTTTTATTAGAGGATGACTGTACAACTTGAGTTAAGGATATTTATATAATCCAATAGCATTTGAATTGCTGTTTTTTAAAACTTTAAAGGGTTGAAAAATAATAAAGACTATATGTTCATTAGATTTACGTGTAAATTATTTACTGAAAAATATGTGGTTGAAAGAAGAAAGAGAAAAATGCATTAAAATTAAAATGGAGCCCAAACAAGGGCTCAATGAAATTGAACGAAGTAGGTACTCAGCGTGTTATAGAGATATATAATAGATTGTTCTTATCATGAGGAATTGAAAGAAGAACACAA
This sequence comes from Fraxinus platypoda, assembly GCA_903798405.1. Lineage (NCBI taxonomy): Eukaryota > Viridiplantae > Streptophyta > Magnoliopsida > Lamiales > Oleaceae > Fraxinus > Fraxinus platypoda. The sequence continues at coordinate 13,339 of CAIGRT010155337.1, forward strand.
TGCAAAATTTGAGGAAAAATCTTCGGTTGAGAATGATGAAGATTGAGTCTTCATCATTAATTTTAGTCATTATCTTTAATTTTATCCTTTATCTAGGATTTGATATTGATGAAGATTGTGTCTTCATCACTAATTGTAAACATTATTTTTAATTTTTTCTTTTTTCAAATTTTAGTTATTACTTTAAATAAGGATTTATATCTTAAAGGCAGTTGGTGGTTTTTGAATTGAAAATATGGATTTTGGAGTTTTTCAATCTCTTTAATTATCAATATTTAATATTTAAAATCAACGAATCTCGATTCTCTGTATTCATACGCGAATCAAAGAGTTTTTAGCTACATCCCAAATTGTTTAGATGTGACAACTCTAACCAACTTGTAAGAGTTTGGATATCCATATTAAAATGTCAGTCATGCTAAAAGTAATGGTCAAACCTTTGTATGTTGGTTAGAGTTTGTAAATATTATGCCCTACATTCAATCAATTTTCGATATGAACAATTTTAGCTCTCGTTTGGTGCACATTTTGAGTTTAAGAATGCATTTTTTTGTTTGATGTGATGGAGAATATGTGGTTGAAAAATAAGGAAAAATTATTGATGTGATGGAAATTATTTTTTTATTGAAGAATGTGTGGTTGAAAATGAGTAGAATAATGTAAATGAAAAAAAATAATGTGGGTCAAACGGGGTATGATTAATACATTTTACCTATTATAGATCTATTATTTAATTGAATTATATTTCTAAAAAATTAAATTTATTAGAATCCAAATATTTATAGGTAGTAGAATAAAATTTTATAAATCACGACATGCAAGGTAAGAAGAATATATATGAATCATGTTATGTGTACATAATGATGTACACATAGCCTTACACCCCCCTCACATGGAGGGGGCCCACACACAATAAAATATTCGTGGGCCCCTCTCCATGTGAGAGGGGTGTACATCATTAT
>CAIGRT010155342.1:0-16709 GCA_903798405.1 Fraxinus platypoda
ATAAATTGCTAATATATGTTTCATCGCAATCGAAGATGAGGCACACTCTATTGAAAAATGTTCATATGATGATTTATCTTCCTACTATGATGAAATTCTTGAGAAATTTGAAAAAGTTGCCTTAAATCACTCCATTTTTGAAATGAAACACTACTTTTTGAAAAAACAAAATGAAATTTTTTTTAGAAACTCAAAAGGATCTCAAAAATGTAAATGTTGATTATGATTCATTGATTAAAGGAAATTCTTTTTTAAAAGAAAAAGTTGAAGATTCAAACCATTCTTGAAACAAAAATCGTTCAAAAAATTATTTGTCAAAGTATCAAACACTACATGTAGTTTTAACAATAGAGATTGATACATTACTTTTAATTGTCTAATCAAAAAGAGACAATACTTTGAAAGTAAGAACAAGTGGATTCAAGAGTCCACTAAAACTAACTACCAAGGACCCAAACTTCTATGGGTACCAAAGATAAAAAATTAAATTATTTTTGTAGGTACCAAAAAAGATAAAGAGCAAATGCTTTTTGACTAGGATGCTCAAAGCACATGACAAGAGATCGAATGTACTATTAAATTTCAAAAAGAAGGATGGATGTCATGTCACATTCAGGTATAATGCAAAGGAAAAATCATTGGAGTTGGAAACATTGATAATCATTTTTCTCCTTCAATTGAAAATATTTTATTAGTAGATAAACTCAAATATAATTTTTTTAGTATTAGTGAATTATGCAATAAAAGATATCATATTACTTTTAAATGCCTTATTAAGGATGTTGTATCAAAAGATGTGATGTTTATAGGAAGTCGAAGTAAAGATATTTATATCGTAAATATCGAATTTGAAAGTGATGAAAAATATTTATCACATTTAAATGAGTATAACTGGTTGTGGCATAGGAGATTAAATCATGTTAGCATGGATATTCTCTCAAAAATTTTCGAACATTGTTTTGTCAATGGTTTACCAAATTTAAAGTTTGAGAAAGATAAAATTTGGGATGCTTGTCAATTTGGAAAACAAGTGAAAAGTTCCCTTTAAAAATAAACTATAACCGCTACAATTATTCCACATAGACCTTTTTGGATCTTCTAGAACCGTTAGCTTGGGTGATAAACATTATGCATTCTTCATTGTCGACGATTTTTCTAGAGTTACTTGAGTCTTATTTTTAATTCTAAAAGATGAAGTTTTGAATATATTTAAACATTTTTGTAAAAATGTTCAAAATGAAAAAGGGTACTCCATTATAACTATTAGAAGTAATCATGGCGGAGAATATGATAATATATCTTTTGATAATTTTTGTAATGAAAATGGATATGAATGTAATTTTTCGGCTCCTAGAATTTCTCAACAAAATGGTGTAGTAGAAAAGAAGAATCGTATATCAAATAAATGGCTAGGATCATGCTAAATGAATATAGCTTGCCAAAATACTTTTGGGCTGAAACCGTTAACACTGTTTGCTACACTGGTAATAGAGTTTTAGTTAGTAGAAAGAAAACTAAAACTCCCTATGAGTTTTGGAAAAATTAAATTCCAAATAACGGTTAATTCAAAGTATTTGGTTACAAATACTTTATTTTGAACACAAAAGAAAATTTGAAAAAAATTGATTCAAAATTCGATATTAGAATCTTTCTAAGATATTCATCGACTAGCAAAACTAATAGAATCTTTAACAAAAGAATTCTAGTCGTTGAAGAATCTATACATGTTACTTTTGATGAAACTAATCATCATGATCGTGAGAAATATATTGCTATGATGTAGGATTGGAAATTCCTTTCTAACAAATGAATATTCAAGATCAAAATAAGGAAGATCCAAAAGAAGAAGAAAACTTTCAACAAAGTGAAATAAAACCTTTCGAAGTACTAAATGACCCTACTCTACCAAAAGAATGGAGGTTTGTTCATTCTCACCCAAACGAATTAATTATTGGTGATCTATCAAAAGATATTACTACTAAAGCTTCTACTAAAAATTATTTTTAATAGTTGTGCTTTATTTTGCAAGCCAAACCAAAAAATTTCAAGGAAGCCGAGTTTGATGAATTTTGGATTTTAGCTACGTAAGAAAAATTAAATCAATTTGAAAGAAATCATATTTGGGATTTACAATCAAGAAGAAGGCATCGATTTTGAGAAAACTTTCGCACCAGTTGCTAGGTTAAAGTTTATTTTCTTGCTTCTTGCATTTACTTGTCATAAATGATTCACTCTTTATCAAATAGATGTTAAAAGTTTTTTAAATAGGTATATTCAAGAAGAAGTTTTTGTAGAGCAACCCCCGATTTTAAAGATCACAAGTATTCGGATTATGTTTTTAAATTTAGAAAGGCTATTTACAGTTTAAAACAAGCTTCAAGAGTTTGGTATGAAAGATTAAGCAAATTTTTACTTTCAAATGATTTTTCAATGGGTAAAGCGGATACTACTCTTTTCGCCAAAACTTAAAAGAATGATATGATTGTGGTTCAAATTTATTTTGACGATATTATATTTGGTACAACTAATATTTGTCTTTGTGAAGAATTTTCAAAATGCATGAATATGAAATTTGAAATGAACATGAAGGGAAAATTTAAATTCTTCCTTGGACTTCAAATTAAACAAACTAGTGATGGGGTATTCATTAGTCAAATAAGTATATATTGGGCATGTTCAAGATGTTTGAAATAGAAGACTTGAAGCCAATGAACACTCCGATCAGCACATCCATAAAATTGTATAAAAATGATCAAGGTACTTTCATTGATGTAAATAAATATCGAGGTATGATTGGATCCCTTATTTACTTAATCCTACCAATATTATGTTTAGTGTGTATTTATGTACTAGATTTCAATCAAATCCTAAAGAATTACACCTTAATGCTGCAAAAAGAATTTTTAGATATCTCAGTGGCACTAGAACTTTACGCGTTTGGTGTCCTACTCACATTGATTTACTTAGTTATTCGGATGCCAATTGGGCCGGTTTCACAATTGATCGCCAGAGCACTAGAGGAACATTTCATTTTCTAGGCTTTGCACTTGTGTCATGGTTTAGTAAGAAACAAAACTCCGCTGCATTGTCTATGAAGTCGAATATATCTCGACTGCTAATTGTTGTTTACGAGTATTATGGATGAAACAAACTCTTAGTGACTATCACTTATCACTTGATCATATGGCTATCATGTGTGATAACACTAGTGCCATAAATTTATCAAAAATTAAATTCTTGCACTTTCGAATGAAGCATATTGAGATTAGACACCACTTTCTACGAGATCATGCACAAAAAGAAGACATTGTATTAGAATTTGTTAACATGGAAAAATCGGTTGGCTAACATTTTCACAAAACCTCTAGCATTTGATAGATTCTCACACATTCGAAAAGGTTTGGGCATTATTGATGAATCCGAACTACATAGCTAAGTTAAAATCGTACTTTATGTTCTTATGTGATTAATTGTACTATGTGCTATTTCTTGATTGCATGTTTGATTAGTATGATATGCCAAAAAAGGTAGGAACTAGACGAAGTCAACTGGACCATCTGGATTAATTGTTCGATTTGATAGAAAATTTTGGGAAGCATATATTCTGCCAATCTGAACATCTGGTTCATTGGAAAATCAGTTTTTAAATAACGCAATTCGGCCTCTTTCTCCCACGTTCTTTTCCATCTTTCACATTTTTTCCCTAAATCTCCTCTAAATTCTTCATATTTCCAAATTCAATCATCAAATACTTCCCAAAATCAAAACCCATCATTTCTACACTTCAAATATCTCAAATATTCAAACTTTCATCCCCCAAAATTTCAAAATCCTCAAATTCGAACCCTAGTTTCATTTTCTCTTCAATTTTTTTTCTCTTTCAATGATTTTCTTACAATAACAGGTCTAAACGCTCGGGAAAAAGACTTAAGAGTACTGTGAGAAGATCTCATAACCTTCTTTCAACAAAAAAAAATTGATATGGAACCCAAGGTGCTGGCAAATCCTTTTGAAAAATCTCCAATTATAATAGGTAAGAATATTGATTTTGCTGACTTTACCATTGAAGCACCCACATTTCACATCGAAGAATACTTTGAAAATATGGGTTGGGTGTTTATTTCCACCTCAGTAGAAAATGCATATTCCCATCTCATGAAAGAAATTTACAAAAACATGGTTATCACTCCTAGGTCGGATGGAATTTATTGTCTACTTAAAAACACCCGCATTAACATCACCAAAACTTTCATCCAAGAAATTCTTGAGCTTAATGTGTGTAATACTCAATTTTTTCTTCATAAAGCTCATCCTGCTTTGGAAGGATATAATCCTACCGAGACATATCGTGGAGTTGCCGAGAAAATATCACCAAACTTAGTGCAAATCAACTCACTCTTCTATTTAAAGTTTTGCAAAACACTATTGCACATGTCATTCTTCCTCGAAAGGATCATCGAGATGAAGTAAACAATTTTAATCTTTTCATTCTCGATTCGTTTTTTGTCGGGCGAAAATTAGATTTTCCAACCATTACACTCGCTCTCATGAAGCTTGTTCATTCCACTTAACACGTCAAAACTTTACCTTATGGCATACTTCTTAACAAAAAGTTTAAGCATTTTGAAATTTCCTTGCATAATTTGACCTCTGTTTCACTCCATCCTATTGGTACCATCAATATCCAAACTCTTAAACGCATGAAAATCATAAAAGAGCATGGTCATAGGTGACTCACACCAAAGACTTCGATCCCACTTCGATCCTTCCACTCTATCTTTCAACGGAGATGAGAAGACGATGATGTACCACACGTTCCGAACCCCCTCATGACATTCTGAGTCCTAGTGTTCCTCCTCCTATCGGTGGTTTTACATTTACCGATGATCACTATAATCTCCTCAACGGGCGCATTGATTCACATACATCCTCTGTTGATGGTCTGGGTGGGATACTTCACCAACTGCAAGTTCAACAAGCTACAATCCAATCTCAACAAGATGCAATTCAAGCTCAGCAAAATGCTTTTTAAGCTCACTTTCCTCCACTCCTCCTCCGAAGTTGTACCTATGGTTTAAGCTTTATGTTTATGTATTTTGGATACACTTATACTTAGTCTAACTTTTTCATGCTATTAATTCTTGTAACTTCTTTTGTTATGGATGTGATTTGCTCTATATTAACCTTTCATTGATTGGCATCTTGTGTTGCTTTAAGGGGAAATTTACTTGCTATTATTTGTGCATATGGTTGTCTTTTTTTATCATACATAACTTGTTTTAGATCCCCCTTTATACTTTTTGCTTATGCTAAAAGGGAGAAAAACATATGAGATGATATGCATATATTTTTTATGCTTGATATATTAATGAATATGACGAATGTGATATGCTTGAGATGGTTATTGACTTGTAAAAGAAAAGGATAATATATGTATAAAATATAGGGGGAATATACGAATCATATGTGATATCTAAATTTTCATCTCTTATCAATTTGTGTTATTACCTTATGCAAATCATCTTGTTTGTCTTAATAAAAAAATGGAGAAATTATTGACATATGATTGACTTCATCCTTAAGGTTTTGATCATAACGAATAAGTTAATATTAATTTCTAATAATTGAATTAAGTCTTCATAGTTATTGTTGCAAAGTTGATCGATTGGAGACAAAAATATCACTACCAAAAAACTCGCATCGGACAATCAATAAAAAATTGAGATGAAAGTCAAGCATTCACGACAAATCACTCGAAACAAAGAACTTCAATAGTAAAATATCAAAGATATTAAATTAAGATGTTTTGCATTTATGTGTAAAGGTACAACACTTCAATTTTTAGTAATGAATTATTTAAAGCTCAACAAATAAATTTGTATGCACAAGAAAATGATTTCATAAAACGCCTACATAAAATTTATTTTTCAAAAGGTAAGTATTTTGACTTGATATTCAAACTCATTAAAATATCATTTAACTTGAAAAATAAAGTGAAAAACGTCACTCAAAAGCCTACATTTTTCAAAAGAATCAAGAAAGAAAAATCCAGGAAATTTTGTCGATACAGACGTTTGGTTGGGCCATGTAGACATCGGTTCATCTAACAGTCAATTTTTTTAATCGTCTTGAATTCGACGCATAACGACTACCTTGGTTGTCCGGTTCAGAATGCGGACATCTGAATTGCTTGTCCGGTTATTCAGAATATTTTGTGTTTCGAACTTTATAAATAATATTTCATTTTGCATTCATTGCAACACTTTTAAGAACATTTAAGTTAGATATTATTGAGCAAAATTAATTTGATCTCAAATCTTATTTATCTTTATCAAGTCATTTACTTTGAAATTTTTTTATGGAATCAATTTTTGAAAAATATCTTTCTCATCAAAGTTTTTTTTCTCGTAACACTTTGAACTTCATTCATTGTTATTCATTAAAGTGTTAGCATATTTCTTTCTTTGTACTTAATTTGTTTGTATTATTTATTATGAGAGAAGTTTCAAATTGTAAAATCATTCCTCTTTAAATTTGAGGGCCGTATTGAGGTCCCAAAAAGCTCAATATTGTATAAGAATTGGTGCTCATTGTTTGTAAGTCACCAAAAACGTTGTAAGGATTTGGATTGCACTATAAATCAATCAAATTTAGTGAAAATGCCCTACTCTTGACGGAGAGCTTGTTAAGGAGGACGTAGATCAGTAGTTGAGATCGTATATTCACAATTACATCGTTTACACACTCTCTTCCATTTTACTTATCGCTTTCGTACTTGTTTATTTTAGTTTGATTGACTTATTCATTTTCAAATTGCCTAAATTTGAATCAATTTTTCGAAAAAAGTTTTGAAAATTAATTCATTCTCCTCTTGATTAGTTATTCTTAGACTATCATTGCAACATGCAATCAAACCTTCTTTTTTCTTCTCTTACTTTCTTTTTTTATTCATTTTTTTCTCTAAAAAATATTTTAAATTTTTTTCTTCTTTCTTTCCCTTTTTTCATTTTTTTCTAAAAAAATATTTTAGTTTTTTTTTTCTTTTTTTCTTTATTATTTTTCTTTTCTCTAAAAAAATATTTACTTTTTTTTCCCTTTTTCTTCTTTTTTTTTCTTTATTCATTTCTTCTTTTAAAAATTCTGAATTATTTATTTATTTATTTATTTTCTTTCTTTTTTTATTATTAAAAAAAAAAAATATATATATATATATATGGAAAAAAATCTTCTTTATTATCATGATTTTTTTGTTATTGTTTTTATTATTATTTTTTTTAGGTCATAACTAGTTTATAATCATCATTCCAAATTAAATTAACATACCCGCAAGTAAGTATATAGGTAATTATTTTTCTTATTCGTTTTCGGATATAATGGAATATTTTAAAAAACAAGCAGGGAAAGGATATTGAAAAAAGATAAAATATCAAGTGCTAAACAAGAAATATCATCTACACGAGGGTATTGTTAAACCTTCTTCAAGCCTATTTTATGTATACAATGAGGACAATGTGTATTTTAAATTTGGGGTATGTGTGTTTGTGTGAGTTAGATAGTCTTGCTGGCTAATTGAAATTGTTTATATTTATCAATTGTGAAGTGATGCAATTTTTTTGTTAATTCGATATTTGTTTATGTGAGATCGTATTATATTGAGCATAGTAGTCATGATATGTATTTTTGGATTCGTTACATTGATGTAATAGTTTGAATGAAGTTAAGTCTTTATAAACCAAGATCACAATATTTTGGACAACCACTTAACCTATTGAAAAAATTAGTTTGGGAGTGGTTGATTCAGTGTTGGGAACTATTCAGATATGTGTTGATTCTGTGCATATTGAATATTTGTGTGGAATATTATGGCTAACAAGTAGAGACTAGGTAGTAACCAATTACTAGGTGTTTGATTTCAATTACTTATTCAAAAAAATAAAAGGCATTGCACTAGCCATGGCAAATAGGAAAAAGTTAGCTACATTGTTTTGTAAAGCTAGTCTTGAGTAATCTGGCCCAATTTATCACCAATGTTTAGGACATTATCTATCGAGTAAGAAAGCTGGTTGTAATGTACAGTGAAAACTACCTTAAAAAATCAAAGAAAATATCACAGAAACAGAAGAACAAACACAATAAAAAAGAAAAACACACTAAAATGTGTTGAGACATTTGCAAAACAACTATAAGCATTGTTTCTATCAGGCTAAGCCTTAGATACTTGATTTGGAATTTAGACTTTTGGTTAAGCTTGGAGGTTGACACATTCAAATTTAAAGAGAATCATCATGTATTGAGATAGTGACTTTCATTGGTGAAATCCAACCAAACTTGAGTGGTAAATGAATGAGTGTTGTGAAATCAACCTTAGAATATACACCTCGGGTTTGTAATTGAAAAATAAATTTAGGGATATGTATCTCACACGAGAGAAAATAAATATTTGACTATTAATGGTAGGAAAATAACCTATTTTAAAGCTCATAATTATTAGATTGACTATGCACACACATATATCGATCAAGCACTGAAAGAGTAAAAAGAAATTAGTTTTAGTTGCACTACTTATAAGCTTTTTTGTGAAATATCAAATGATTTCAATACTTGATGTGAGTTCGGCTAAGTTATCATCTAATGCACTTATATTTTTGTCTATTTGCTTATAGTTTAGCAGATAGTCTTGCTCTAGACGAGTAAAAGTTTAAGTTTTGGAGTATTTGATAAATGCATTTTATGCGCTTATTCGAACTTCTATTATTATCTAATTATATATAAATTAAGCGGTTATTATGTGAAAAAATGCTATTTGAAGCTTAATTGGAGTTTAAATTGAAGCAATTGAAGATTAACCGAATTGCAAGGGATCAATTGGAAGTATTAATAGAGTGTTCGATAAAAATTCATAAGTTTTAGGAGTTCAATTCGATAATTTAAAAGTTTGGAGATTAAATTGCAAAACTTTCGAACTTGCCTCGAGTCAACGATAATGATTTTAAAATGAAGAGGACTTAATTATAAATATTAGAAGATGAAGGACTAAAATCACATGACAAAAATAGTTCAATTAAAAAGGGACTTGTTTCCTTTTTTTCTCAAACTCTTTGATGGAATTCAATTTGTACAAGGATTTTGCCTAAATCTTGTTCTATAAATACATACCATAATCCAACAATCAAAAAATGGGATTTTAGAGTTTCATTATTAACATATATTCAAGTTGAGGCTTGAGGATTTATTGTCCGTTTATTATACAAGTCCCAAAGGAGGAAAGAAAATCAAGAAATCAATCAATAAGCTAGGGTTTCAAGATCTTATAAGAAGAAGGCGAAATATTAGTGCAAAATCTTCATCTTTTTCCCATTTTTACTTTAAACCTGGCGATGTACTTTAATTATTTTTTGTTTTATTCTTTTCCCATGATATGTAATTACATAATTAGTTGGGATGAATAACTGTAACTGAGTTTTGAACATGAATTTTAATTAAAAAATTTTAAATCTTCAATTAATTTTATGAATTGCTTTTACTTTCAATCTTAATGCTTGGATTAATTGACCACTAATTCATTCATTTTGTAAGCAATAATTCGTCGAGAGTCGGATTATTTGTTTAGACCACATAGTAAAAGTCGAGAACTAATATAAGTGCAGCGATATATTTTCTAGTGAATACGATCGTTACATGAACTCCTAGAGATTCAATGTGTTTAACTAAAGTGTATCCGGATTCACATAGAAATATGAAATTGACTTAAATAAATAAAATCAATTTGAACTCGAGAGAGGTAAATTGAATATGTTAGAAGAATTCGACTGGGTAAACATGATCAATTGTTATAAAATTGGTGATTGAGATTAAGGGGATAACTATGGTGAACTCGCGAATCCTAACACTTAAATCATCATATAAAAAATTTCACGTTTATTGTTTTAGTACATTTAAATAAAAAATCATAAAAAGAAAATAATTCATTCTATTTGTTTTCAATCAAACTGAAGTTATGAATAATTTAATCAACGGTTAAATAGTAGTTCTTGTGGGAACGATATTCGGACTCTAAGGTCCATTCTATTACTTGTTCGATCCGTACACTTGCAGCATATAAAATCGACAACAATCTCCAATGCTAAAGTGAATTGTACTAAAAAGGTTCACATAAAATAAAATAGATCATGTATAAAAATGTTCTTCTTTAATCCAGTATGTATATGACAGTGTCTAGCAAATGTGGCAAGAAAAAAAAAGCAGACATTGTCAAAATGATCATCTAAATATAGAGTCTTTTCTAGACAAGACGATTCACCATAATTTAATATTTCTTTCTTTTTCTCTCTCCTATTTCTCATTTTTCTTCCTCTGTTTATTATTTTATCTCCTATATTAAAGTACTAGATGGAATCAATCAGAGATGAAATTAGAACTAGATCGTCTATTCTTTAAACATTAACATCGTGTAGATCGAAAGTCTTTCTATTTATATGTCACCTAAATTACAATGCATGTATTGCATTGGAGACATTAATGTCACATAAATCAAAAAGTCTCTCTATTTAAATGCCACCTAAATTGCAATTCATAGAACATCTTTTTATTTTTAAAGAGCATATTTAAATTTAAAAAGTAATTTTTTTTATACATTCTAACTAACTCTTTAGTTTAAGCTTTTATTTTACTTTTTTCAAAAAAAAAATTATTATTTTACCTCTTTTTTAAGTAATGTATACTCCTTTCGTCCTACAAAGATAGATTTGCTTTCATTTTCACACAAATTTAAAAAATATATAATTATTATAATTGAAAATACAATTTTTCTTATATGCACCACTGGTGCTAAGCACCAATTTAGGTACCATACAAGTGTCATTAATTGATAGATTACCTTTAAAGTAGGAAAATAAATCATATTTAAGATGATCAATCACTTGCATGATAGTTAGACCGGTGCTCCAACATTAATGGTGCTAAATAACATTATTATTTCTTAATATATAACTATATTAAATAATGGTTTAAATAAGAGTAGTTCATACGTGTGAATAACAATGCACATTAAATAGAGGTATATTAGAAAGGTAACAATCAAATCATTTGTACTCTCAACAAGAAAATTGACCTATAATTTGGGACATACGAAAAAAGAAAGTAAGTATATCTTTATGGAAATGATTATGTCAGAGATTTTGTGTGACTCGAATTCTAATTAAGTATTTGATTGGAAATACTTTTTGAGATATATTTGGAGTTGAGTGCTTTTTTTTTTTTTTTTTGGAGATTTGTTCCCTTTTGCAAATATTGTTGCAAAAATGCAACTGGCACAATTTACATTATTATCGAACAGTAGTTTATGGTGCTATTACATAGCTATAGCCTATATACATATATCCATATGCATATACATAGTGTCCTCTTCTTGGCATTAGTCATTTTCAATAATTTCCTACAATATGTAAGCCATTCTAGCACTGAAATTGGATTTTGAATTGTGCAAACATATTCTTAGATGAGCTGACAAGGACTTGTTATTGAGAATAAAATGATCATATATTGGAGGAGTAGGCTGGCTGGATCACCATTCAAGTTGAAGATATTGGCCTTACTAGAAATGCTACATATGGAAAATGAATTGGTCTTGTAGGAGTCAATTTTGAAAATCTTCATTATGACATCACATCAATGTGATATAATTTAGGAAACTGCAGTAATTTAGGCTATATGCAGTGTCCTGGAATGTTTCACACTTTATTTTTTGTTGGAAGATTAATTGTATTCATTCCAAAATTATTATTATTTCTTCGATTGAACGGCTTGGAAATCCTAGATCCATCGAAATGAGTGATGACAAGTAGAATATAGTCTCAGTAAGAAAAAAACTTGCCATGCCTAAAGTTTGGATGGAATAAAGAAAGAGCGGTGGCATGGTTCTGTAGAGCTACGTATGATAGATAAACATAGTGATTGATTTAGCATTGTTGAAAATAAAGCTTCTCTTTTTGAGGTTGAGGTGCAGATAAAACAATTTGTTAAAGGTTAAGGGCGTGTTGGGTAAAGATTAAAATCGGATTAAAATTGAAAAACTAGCCGTTATTGTTGACTTTTATTAGACGAGTGAGACCCAATAACGGCAATATTTTCAATTTTAATTGGATTTTAATCACTCCCAAACATGCTCTAAATAGGAAGAGACAAGATATCTATTTTGGTCAAGTTCTTTTCTTTTCATGTTTTAATTTATTATTTATTCATTACAGTCTATAACTTCAAACAACTTGGTCCTTCCTATGAAACAGGGCCAAGAGAACTTACAGGTGCTCTCGATCTCATAAGCATCTACAAATTATTGCCTCACCATGCATTTTTCTGCAAGAGGTCACGTCCTGGTTCAATCTCAGACACACACTACCTTTACAATGTGGTTGGAGACACGGAAATTAGAAAAGGGGAAGGGATGCAGTTGAATCAGCTCATTCAGGATACTTTTCCAAGGGACAGTACTTCAAGCATAAAACCATTTGACCTAAGTCTCCTAGGAGAAGCCTTTCAACTTAGTGATGCAGCATCAGTTGACTTACCTCCTGTAAGAAATTTGCCTCCTGGAGGCTCCCATTTAGTGAATACTTTTTGCTTCATCTGTTTAACTTTAACCATGGTCCTTTTCCTATTGTCACTTGGTTTCCCCATATTGATAGTCCCGAACGTGGCTTCTTTTCATTTCTTAGCTAATCTTTTTGCTGCATTTTATGCGAGCTTGGGACTACTAATTCATTGGTATCTTGGTGCTGTTTTATATAGTCTGAGAAGGGTACTCCTACAGTTGCTGGGAAATCTAAAGGTGGCTCTAACGACAAGGAAAAACATAAAAAGCACAAGGAGAAAGATAAAGAACACAAGAAGCACAAACATCGTCATAAAGATCGAAGTAAAGAGAAGGACAAGGAGAAAAAGAAAGATAAGAATGATCGTCATGATTCTGGTGCAGACAAATCAAAGAAACACCGTGACAAGGTTCTAAAATAACATTTTCTTGTGCTTTTCCTTGCGAAATAGCAAAATGTACTCTGGAAGCTAATACTGACTTGCAAATGTTGAGTGGCAGAAACTATTATGTGTTATGGATCCTTTTGTTGCCTGTGGCTTAATGTTTGTTTTGCATTATTTTCTTGTTCTCCTTGTATTTCATTTTAATTCATGAGACCAAAGTAAAGGAGATCAACATTATGCATGACGAGGAACATTAAACTTGCGTGCATTTCTACAAGTCCAGCTTTAGCTTTGATCTTTTGCAACCATAGATTTTCTTCTGATGTTCTCGATCCACATACAACTTTCTCTGCTTGGAATTTATACTTTTTTGATTTCAGAAAAGGAAGCATGATGAGAATGGAGTTATCAATGACATAAAGAGACACAAGAAAAGTAAGTTACGATGGGTTGAATTGGCTCTGCTTCTATCATTTTTTCTGATTAGTTTGGCTCTTGAGATTTTTTAATCCGAACATGCTCATGTTTTATAAGTCCATTCACATCTGGATCCGTGATTATTTCTCCAAATTTTGTATTTTCTGACATGCTGATATTTGCAGCTTAAGAGCCCAAAGGTTGATGAGATGGCAGTTGCAAAGGTAGCTGGCTGAAAGTGGCACATTGTATTTTATTTTGTTTTTCTTCAGATGTTGCAGTTGAGAATTTGAGGATCCTTTGCTTACTGTTGTCAAACTATCTAAGGTACATAACATATATATCAACCATAGCTTCTTTTACATTGCTGTGTTTAATTTATATTCTTCATTATGTTTTTAAATGTTTAAAAAGGCTATACCGGACACCAAGGAGTTTTTCCTCTATGGAGCGAGGTGTAAGCCTCAAGTTAGACTGATAAATAATTCAAAAGAATGTAGAAGTACAAAAATATGCTCATAATATACCACACTCTTAAAAATCGATAATAAATATGTTAACAAAATTAAAAGTTTAGCTTGCAAACATAAAATAAAACAATAAACGAAAAAAAAAAGTACAAAATGCTAAAGCAAGTAATAGAATATCCGGAAAATGCAAGATAAACTGGGCAATTAACGTAAGTCATCTTGAGGCTTAGCCTTGAGGCATAAGCCTCACAAATGACACTAAGGGTCGGGATTCGAGCCGTTTTATGAAAGCCTCATGTGAGGCAGGATTTGAGGCGTGAGCCTCAAATGGTATTTTTTAAACTGTGAGACATTTTTTTAGATGCTAGGTGTAGTTAGAAGCTGTGGAAACTCTTATAGGATCTCATACTTGTGGTGGTTGTAGAGTACCCTATAGCTTCTTTTTCAAAAACAATGGATCAGCTTTTGTCTTGGGGCATTTCTGTGAACTTAATCATATATCAAAGATAGAAATTTGTACTCGTGGAAATCAAAAAAGTTTTAAATACAAATTTCACGTGGAGAGGATTTTACACATTTTTATTGGAGGAAGAAAATGAATGTCATTCCTGGTGAGGTTAGATATCTCAAATTTGGCTTTACTGAGTTGACCATGGATAAAGTTTGGAGTATTAGACATAATAACTTGCGTATTGCACCTAATATTCTCCTTCGTCGCCCATTTTTTGATCTTTTGTATTGCTTCCTCTTTCTTTGGGAGGAATTGGAGGCAGCGTTAGTGGTGAAAAGAATGTGGTGTTGAACTGTGTCTCATCCAATAAACTTTTTGCTTGTTCCTTTATATTTAAACTACGTGACACTGATTTTGCTGAATTCTTTAATAACTCTCCACGGGACAGTTGTACCAAGAAATTAGGATTTATTTCGAGGATTTTAGTTTATTTGATTTATTTCTTTTCCACTATCCTTTAGGGAAGTTTCCACTATTGAAGTTAATTTTCTCGTTGCTTGCTTATCCATGCAGATGTCAAGAAGATACATTGAGTTATTCAAGTATAGGAGTACAAGGTAAAAATGCTGAAAATGAACTTTGTTGTATCGAACAAAGGTTTGGCTGCTTCAATGAAAACTTTGATACCCAGTTCAATGTTGATTTGGATATTTCAGCAATTCAAATTTTTTTAATAAAATATTTTCCTTGCTAGAATTTTTGTCTCAATAATTTAAATTAGCTTAGTTTTGTGTGTTTTAAATGAGAATATGAAAATTGTAACTCTATGAAAATATGGTGTTTAAAGTGTAATTATACTTTCGTTCAATATGTGTTTTGTATTTTTTTTTACTTATTGTGTTTTCGTTAAGAATTACGAATTGTAATGTGTAAAATTGTAACATTTGGAAACATAATATTTAATTTTTAGTTATATGGATGTATAAATTTTCTTTTACTTAAAAATCCATTTAAACCATTGGAGTTAGATAAGCTACTACGATAATTTATCAAAAATAAAATAAAAACCTTCCCTACCGCACCGCACCGCACCGCACCGCACCCCACCCCTAACCCCCTCTCCCAAACCAACCCAAATCAAAACATTAAATAACCCAGTAAATCAAATTGATGTTCTTTTTTGCTTGTTCATTCCTATCTGTTTGATGAATCCGGTTTCATTGGTGGAGAACCACTTGGCATTGGTGGAGAACCACTTGGCATGCAGAACAAGTAGAGCTCGACGAAGAGTGTTGCCAACGGTCAGGTTTGGAAACCTCATTTGTTGCTTCTGTCTTCGCTTCGAAAATTTTGGCTGAAGCGAATACATTACTGAAGTTCCAAGATAGCTCACCTGGTATCTTTCTAGCAAGATCACCTCCTTTACCTTTCCTTCTTTCATCCTTTCTGCAGTCCAGACCCCAAATGAAACTGCCATCGGAGCAATTCGGGGATGAGGACGATGCTTTAGATGAGTGCTCAGACTCGGAAGATGATTCAGAATATGATGAATTACCACCATTCAAACCATTGACTAAAGCACAGCTTACTAAAGCCCAAAGGCAGGCATGCTATGATGAACTAGAATATAGTGAAGAAGCAGCTGAAGATGATGATGAAAATGCAAGCAGCAGCTAAAGATTTTTCTCCTGATGGTTCTGCAACTGTGCCACTTCCTGTGCAAGACTTGGCCCTACCTGCTTCCTTTGATTCTGATAATCCAACTCATCGATATCGTTATCTCCACTCCACTCCTCTAATCTATGGCTTATAAGACCTGTCTTAGAACCTAATGGTTGGGATCGTGACATTGGTTATGAGGGCATAAATGTAGAAAGATTGTTTCTGACCATGTTACAAAAGATAAAAAGGTTTGGGGGTAGGGGTGGGGTGTAGTGGGGAAGAAGGGTTTTATTTTATTTTTTGTTTCTTTTTAAATTTATTTTATATACGTTATGGAAAGTTGTCGTTTACCCCTTTAAAAATTAGTCAAAAAAGATTATATATGAAGTTGGATAGTCATGGTAAAATTATAGACCGACATGATTTACGGCAGAAGAAATATAGAGATCTATCGGGCCCCAAGGATAGAGGAATTCAGTAGGTCTTTGACTCATCCCCATTTCGTTGAAAACCTTGACATGGAATAAATTGGATGCTTCTATACATTTGAAATTCCGAGTACAAATTTCGAAACAGCTATACTAATAATCTCCTGTTTGGTAACCCAAATTTTAAAATTCTTTTTTTCTCGTATTCTTTTTCAATTGCATATTTTCACAATAAAATATCCTTCATATAAATTTAATTTTTTTTTGCATACTTTCTAACGACGCATTCTTTAAAAAATTACTATT
>CAIGRT010155357.1:604-12453 GCA_903798405.1 Fraxinus platypoda
CTTCTTGAATATTTACGTAGTTGGTTTGTATTTCTTTATACGATATATAGTTTTGCTTCTTCGTAACCATAAACTTAGTCACCTATTATTATAATCCAGAATATTCTTTTAGGACACTGAAATTCATGACATTATACTTTTTTGACAGTATTAATACAATATTTTTCTATAATATTGATATGTATAACTATTATTATATTATAAAAGAAACACCATAATATTCTTAAAAATATTGATACGCACATATGTGTACTTCGTCGGGTTACAAATTCTTTCATGTATATATAAAGTCGGTAAAATAAATGATTGCTCACTAAATTTTAATTGGATTACTACTTACTCTCTCAACTCGAAAGTAATTTGATACGAAAGCTTGTCTCTTGATAAATCCAGTATCCACGAATCTTTCAAATAAAGCTGATTATTGGAGAAGTATACACAAGCGAGGTTAGTGAGATATCCAATAGTTGCTGGTAGCTTTCCGGTGAACTTATTATTTTCAGGGGTTGTATTGGCGAAAATTGGGAATGAGTTTGTTTTTATTTTTGGGGTTTTACTGAACCATATTTCTCCTTTTGAAGTCACGTTAAATTTGATACCGTACACCTGCGTTATAATTTACGTTGTATAAAACGCGTGACAAGTCTTAATAGATGAAGCGTAACAAATAACAATATATCATCCTTTTTGATACCGATTAAAATCTGAATTTTAATTTAAGTCAAAGTTAACAATTCATTTCAACCACATATTCTATGGGTCCAACAACTTTTGGACCACACATCTCACCAACTTCTGTCGATTTTTTTTTTTTTAAAATCTGATCTTAATCTTCACCAAACAGTGGTTATATATATGTGTGTGTGTGTTTTCCAGAGCAACGATACAATATTATGTTAGAGAATTAAGATACATTGATAAATGACTTCTATACAAACATAACTTGTATTGAATCATAACAAAAAAATTGCATCTTAAACATTGAGTGACATAAGTTATAGACAAAGGCAACTAATGCATGAACTTTGGATAGGATTTGATCGGAGGGCATCACGCCAAGATTAATCTAATTTTCATAGCCAAAAAATCTTGTACACAAAAATGAGTTCGAGCTAATAAATATATGGGAAAGTTGCAGTAGCGGTCTTAACATTTCCAATTTTTGTAGTATTTACCACAACCTTCATTTTGTGTTAGCGAAAGTCCTTAACCTTTTATAAATATGCAGTTAGAGTCCAAATATCCACTTGATCGTTAGTTGACCAAGAAAGTCAAATTTGATTAATTTTGACCAAATTAAAAGGGGGCAAAATGGTACTTTGTATTTTCTCATATCAAATAAGTTAAAATTAAATTAAAACCCCAAAAAAATAAAAATAAATATATAACCCCACCCCACTCCACTCCACTCCACTCCCCCAAATCAAAATCTGATGAGAAGAGCGAGACCTATCGAAAATCGTTGCCACCACCACCTTTGACCCACACCACCACCACAACTCTCATTCACCACCACCCACGCCTACCACTGTCAATATGAAACTAGAAATCAATTCATCTCTATCAAATCTATAAATCAAATCCCTCCCCACCCAAAGATCAAGATTTGTAATCCAAAAAGCTGGATAAATTGTTTGTCTCCTTTTTTGTTGAAATACCATCATCAGACTGGTCGCCTAGATTGTGGGAGTCGATTAGTGATAGTCCGCTACGGTGGGTGTGATTGAAGGAAGAGTTGTCGGTAATTTTTGAGTTCGTGATTTGGGGATTTTGGGTGGTTATTTCAGCGACATCTGGTGGAGTTAGGGTAGGTAGTTGGATGTGATATGTAGAGGGAAATGAGGGCTTTTCGTTGATGCATAGATCCGATGGTTTGGGTGGTGGTGCCGATGACAAGGCTGATTTTTGCAGATTCGTTGTTTTTGATTTTTTTATTTGGGTTCCATTTAATAGCGGGGAAGATGGTAGCGGAGGTGGCGATGGTTGTAGATTTTGTTTTGGGTGAGGTTTGGGTGTAGGTTCACGAGTGTTGGGAAAGAATATAACCGACAATGGTGTCGGCTTGTGTTGGTGGTTGATTTTCAGCCGTGAAGGATAGGCTGGGATGGGCTGGGGGTGAATTAGAAACCATTTTTTCCTTTGGTTTTTTATTTATTTAATGTGATAATTTTAAACTTACCATTTTGCCCATATTAAGTTGGTCAAAATTAATCNTTTATTTATTTAATGTGATAATTTTAAACTTACCATTTTGCCCATATTAAGTTGGTCAAAATTAATCAAAATTTGACTTTTTTGGTCAACTAATGGTCATTCATTTGAACTTCAACTGTATATTTATGAAAGCTTAGAAACTTCCGAGGTACAAAAATGAAGGTTATGATAAAGTTTATAAAAATTGAAAAGATTAAGGATTGCTCCTGGAATTTTCCCTAAATATATTATCAAATTAAGGGAAGAGAAATAAGAACCGAAAAGGAGTCAAAAGTATGTAATATAATATATTGAGGGCAGAGGGCGGAAGTTGGGGGGCGGCAGCAACATTGACTCCTCTACCTTCCATTAATTTTTCAACAACCATTTCCATTTTGACTAGTTCAATTCATCTTCTCCAAGTTCCACCCGAAAACCCTCCGTAAAAACTCAGTTACCCAAAGACCCTGTTCATTTTTTTCCCTTGCTTTTTAGCTCTTCCTATGGTTTTGCTTCAAATCTTCATAATTTGATTAATTCAGCCATTTTCATTGACCCTGTAGCTGGACAAAGAACAAAGGAGAAGGACCAAAAAATAACCAGTTGACGGAGAAGATTTATTTATTTTTGTTTGTTAAATTGATGGCGAAGAGTAGTAGTGTCAGTAAGAAAGAGACGGCTTTGAGATTGAGGGCGGCGGCGGAGGAAGCCGTGCATTGTATTGGGTTGGGCTATGATTTGACTCTGGACCTGCGATTGAAGTACTGCAAGAAGCAAATTACGAGAGATGGCTCCAGGCTGATTGCGATTGATGACGATCAGGTGCGTGATATTGCGATTCCTGGAGGTATTTTGGTCCAAAATGTACCCAAGTCCATCAATTGCGATAAAGGCGAACGCATGCGGTTCAGCTCTGACGTTCTATCTTTCCAGCAGGTACAACTACATCACAATGATCATAACTACATAATATTACTTGTCGCTCAAGAGGAGTTTGGATATATGTTTGAATTTGTTTAATAGCTGAATAGATTGAGGAAGAATGGAAGTTCGAACTTTGTTGGATGTATTTACTTCTTTATTTTTCAATTTCCGCAATAAGGTATAACCATTAGAGTTTACGGCTCAGCTCATAAATGTCATATCCAAGGATTCATAAATAAGGGAAATTAACCATGTAAAAATCTGTTTTGCGTATGGGTTTTGAGCCCTTCTGTAGTCAATGAACTTTTTAGGACAGAGTGGTTCAACTAGGGGTTTTTTAAACAAAGAAGATGGAAAAAAAAAGAAAAAAAGAAATATATTGCAGGTTATTAATGGGCCTATTGAAGAGCATTTTTTATTTTTTTTTGGGGTGGGGGGGTCGATAAAGGTATAGTTTTATATCACTAGACACAATTCACGTAGGTTTTAGTTGGTCAAATACTACTGTATTTGACATTTTCTTTGACTTGAGTTACTGCATGTGGCATTGCGTAGTGTAAAGATTTTTGCCTTTTGAATATAAGAGTATTTATGAAATGAAAGTGAGAATGAAAGTAAGCTAAATATGTAATATGTTGTGGGTTTGTTGTATCACTTTTATGTAAGAGCATTTTCTGTATGTGCATATAGGTGTGATATTAATTGGGCTTGATAAAGTTATCGGTTTGCACTTACTAGTTATTCTGCAACAATTTAAATAAATAAAGAAATAAAAGATGGCAACGAAAAGAATTTGAAGACTATTTTAGGAAGTAACTGGTATCTGGATTTGTACGCTGGTAACGCTGCTTCCAAATGATAATCTTTTTTTCCTTTTCCCTTGTAGATGTCGGAACAGTTCAACCAGGAACTATCACTTTCAGGTAAAATCCCAACAGGCCACTTCAATGCAGCTTTTGAGTTTACGGGTTCCTGGCAGAAAGATGCTGCCTTCACAAAATCCCTTGCTTTTGATGGAGTCTCGATTACCTTCTACAGTATTGCATTAGAGAAGTCCCAGGTAGCTCTGCATGATCACGTCAAACAAGCAGTCCCATCATCATGGGATCCAGCTGCATTGGCAAGGTCAGTGGAACGAAATTGGATTCTTTGTTTCTCCAGCATGTGTGGCCCTGTCTTAATGGTGACATACAGACATGGAATGGACTTGTCTCTTTTGACTAATCAAACTTCTGTAGCTCCCCAGTTCCCTGATGGTTTCAGATTTTAATCATTGAATGTTCTCCAGGATTGATTTTTGAAACATAAAATATCTGTCTTGTTTGAGAACGCTACTATATAAAGGTAATTTAAACAAATGGACTGATGAAAACAGCTGTTCATATGTTCGAGTATTATCAAGTTTTTTTTACCTTTCAAAAAAAAATATGTTCGAGAATTATGCATTGCCCATTATAATCTGTGACATCTAAATTCAAGATATAGCAGTTCTTTAGCCATCAAACCTAACAGTGACATACAGTTTAGTTAATATTTACCATGGTTTTGGGCGCAGTTTAGCAAATTGAAGAAACCCATTCTAAATATCAAGTGACTTTGATCTTCATGAGTCCATGTAAGGCTACAACATGCACATAGTTACTTTTTGCTGGGAAGTGATAGATTGCAGAATCCAGAATAGATTAAGAATGTGATCGTGGAAGGACTAGAGTGGATGTCATAGACTTTTGTGTGCCTTTAAGATTCATATAATTTGCTACCATGATATCTATTTGTCATCAAAATGAGTGGAAGCTCACTGAGATTTTTTCCCCTTTAATCAAGTATAAATTTGATCTGTCTTGGAGATATAATTGAAATTTGCATGCACCTTTCAATATCTGAACTGAACCATAGTATTTCTGTTTGAGAATAACCAGAAAATTCTACTTGTTCATTTGCAGGTTTATTGAGGCTTATGGTACCCATGTCATTGTTGGTGTCAAGATGGGGGGAAAGGATGTTGTATATGTAAAGCAGCAATATTCGTCATTGCTTCTGCCTGCTGATGTACAGAAAAGATTAAAGGATGTCGCAGACAAGAGGTTCAGCAATGCAAGTGGACATTCTGGCACGCAGCCAGAGAAAGCTTACCGCAGGGAAATGGTTTGTAATAATGCTTCACGGTTATGTTATCATGTCTTATTTACTGTGTATATGCAAGTGGGAAGAAAAAATTTCACTTCATATTTAATCATCATTCTGACCTGCTATTATTTGTACCAAAGCCTTTTGCATTCTCAGTCCATGCTTGATAACATTTGTTAAAGCTTAAAAGAGGATCATTATGTTGCTTGCTAAAGCAATGTGGTCACTGGAATGAGCAAGTCATGAGACTGTTTTTTGGACTGGGATATTTTATTGATGTGTCTTTATACAAAAAAAAAAAGTTACAATCGTTGTTAGACACATCTTACAAGTGCCAATATGTTACATGCAAGAGATGGTACCTAAAGATGGTTGCAATATTATCCTTTGAATTGAGACAAAGTTTAGAAGTCTGCAGATGTATTTTGTAATGAGCACTTGCACGGTTGTGTCAACTTTGAAAAAAAATATGGTCAAGCATTGACTGGTCTCCACAGTGGCGTTTAATAAATATATAAGAACGATAGGAACAAATAAATGAACAGGGAACCAATCACAATATCATCACTTAAGTTTGACTGGTAGTTTGACAAATGGATTTGCATGAAGAGCTTTTGTTCAAACTTTCAAATTCTTTTTACAAGAAGGGACTTAAGTACTAGTTGATAGGAAAGCTATATTATTTGAAAAATGTTGGCTATGGTAACATGTCAAAAGGGTAGCTGCTACATCAGAGTAGATCCTACAGTGTGGACCTCTATCTGTGGAATATCACCTAATAAAAAAGAAGTACGATAAGTGTGGGTTGGTACTTGACTGGATTTTCATTATAAAATGTGCACATCATGCTTAGATATTGCGTGAGTCTGAAACTTCTTGCCAGATGTGGTTCCAGTGTACTCTTTTTTCAGGATATGCAAGAGCAAAGTAACATTGGCATTTTAGAATGCATAGTTTATGGAGGTGAAATTTCATCTGAGCTGAGCGAGAGATTTACCAAATCAATCTCCTTTCTTTTGACTTTGTTTGAATATTTTTCAGATTTTCCTTTTAAGTCATTCACTTGCTATACATTTCTCAAAAAATGATTGAATTAACTGATGGAGCTTATCTTGAGTAGAGAATTAGCTTCTTTCTTCATAATAATACTTTACAACTACTTTAATAAGAAGAAGTTAAACCTTGTTTCCGATAAACTTGTTCTGGCCATGAAAATCCTTTTTCACCTTTCCATGCGAAAACTTTCTTATTGTAATGCGTAAGATATTGAAATTTTTCCTGCATTAAGTAACAAATGTTCAGAGCTAATTAACTAATGCTGGAGATGATGCCAAATTATGGTTTCAAATGGATCAAGCAATGAAGTATATGCACGTATGAATCTTGTTTTCTGTTGTTTTCATACAATTCATCTTTTAGGTCTGTTTGATTGCACTTCCATTCCATGGAAGATTGAAATTAAATTCCAGTTTCCACCTTTTTGCATGTTTGATTGTCCAAAATGCCCAAATTTTTCATGGAATTGGTGGGAAAAGCTTTTCTATGCAACTTTTTTTATTTATTTTTTATTTTTGGCAATGGAAACAAATTATATCCCTTTAATGGACAATTTCCATAGAAAACAAAGCCAAACGAACACCAAAAGATCCAAAATTTCAATATTTTTTAGGCGGAAAATTATACCAATCAAACACAATTAATTGACAATTCTCAGTAAAACAAATTCTAGGTAATTCAATTCCATGGAATTCATTTTCTTTCCACTCAAATTCCATTCTTGCAATCAAACGGACCCTTAGTCAAATTATGAAATTTCGTTGTTCTGTATGGTGGTTAGGCAAGTCAAGAATTCAGAAGATCCAAGTTACTTTGACTCGCTCTCTTTTCTCTTGATATCTTATATCAGCAAAATGTGAAACTTGATATCAGGTTTGCAACATACTAATATTTGTCTTTTTGATCGGTTTCAGCATGAGAGTGATGAACGAGGATTGTCCGTCTTGGATTCCAGTACACCAAGTTTTCACTCTAACCAAGAGGTTATAATTTCTTTGAAACAAGTTGCATAGATGTTAGGATCTTATGTTTACTGATGGATTTATAGGTTCTTATGTTTACTCGATCCATCTGGGTACAGTTAGTACTGATCAAAATTCTATGATTTTCTTGTTGGATAGCATGCATTTTTTTGCTCGACTCACGTGGCTTTATATGTATTTTAATATAAAACAATTCCAGGATATCACATTCTTCTGGAGAAGGAGAGGCGGAAGCAGCAGTAGGAATATGCCTCATGATAAGTGGTGCCAAACAGTTCAGCTTGAGCCTGAAGTGATCTCAATGTCCTTCATTCCAATATCCTCACTTTTGAATGGAATTGATGGGAGTGGATTCTTGGGCCACGCCATCAATCTATACCTACGATGTAAGCAAAAGAGTCTTGTCTTACTTAAGTATCTTTACTTATTATCCTTTAGAAGCCTTCTTATTTCATCTGATAGTTTAGTTTAGTTTCACATGCTCTGCTGAGAGATCAAGCCATTGATATGCCACCCAAAGATTGTTATTCCACCTCAGCTTCCAGAGTACCTCTTCCCCTTCTAGTGGGTAACCTTAGATGCTCAGCCTGTTTCTTGACAACCCATCTTTGTCCCAGTAGAGTCTTCCAATGGCACGTTTTGGTCATCTTCTCGATTACTTTTAAAGTTAGCCACTCAATCTATCTTCTACTATATTAATTTGATAAGCACTTCACCAATGATGCTTCAGGGGAGCAGTTCTATTGTTGGCAAAAGTTCTAATGAGTGAGCAAGCATTTACCGCCCTTTCTCAAACTTTTAAGACTTGAGCATTGATATAATGCGATTAACAGATAGAGTAGCACTCTTACTGCCATCACTTCGAGATGTTAATATAATTAACAGGGAAAGTACTATTCTTATGAAATGCCAAGTGTTATCACCTGTAGGTGTTGACCTTACTGTTTTTCATGCAGATAAACCACCAATTGAAGAACTTCACCAATTTTTGGAATTTCAACTTCCGAGACAATGGGCACCAGTATTTGGCGACCTTCCCCTTGGTCCTGATAAAAAGCAGCAAAATGTTGCTTCTTTGCAGTTCAGTTTTATGGGTCCCAAGCTTTATGTTAATACTAATGAGGTACCACTATCTTATATTTTAGATTTCTATCCTATTTATGATAGAGTGCAATTATTTGAAAAAGAGAGCACATTTATCATGACTGCACTTCTATTTTGTTTATTAGCATCCAGTCTTGCTACACTTGGATCTGTTTGTGAGTAACATGCTTTTTGAGGAGAGTGATCTTAGCTTGCCTTAAAACTCGGATTAAGAAAATCTGAGTCTTGATGCACTCAATATTTGTGAAAAGTTGTTCTCCGGTTTAAATGATACAGAACTACATTGTCCTTGCAGTTTTGGCCCATGGTTTTGACTGTTAGCTGTGCAGAGCTGATTAAAATCAACGAGGTCCTCCCATCCCTTTAGGCATTTGCAAGAAACAGATGAGAGAAATACTGGTCCTAAAAAGCAGATAGGAGCAGAAGTGAGAAGTCAGCATGCTATAAATAACAGAACCTTTGAGCTGAAATTAAAATAAAGAATCTTTTACTTTGACCAATGTAAGTCCTTAGAAACTAAGCTTAGATTTTTCGGGGAAAAGGAATGACCACTGTAGTGCGGATAAAGATTTTAAACATTTTTCTTAACAACCTCATTTACAAGCTTAAGTTGTTCAAGAGGAGCCACGTGTATTCATTTAATGTTGTTTCAACAATTTTATTTGAATCACTGTGCTAGATGAATTTTTTTTATTAACTTGCTGCTGAAGTTTTTGTGTCAAAACAGTGATAAGTCTGGACATTGTTTTGAACAACTTATTAATTAAAAATAAAGGTCTTATTGATTGAGGTAGTCTTGTACCAACCAAGAGGGACTTACCTTTCTGTACATGGGTATCAAAGTAATATAAGGTATTACTACCAGTCAAGTGCTTGTGCTTTAAGACCCACAAAAAAAATAAAAACTATTTAATGTAAATATAAGAAACATATAAAATGTAAATCCAATGTCTTTCTGAACATTACAGTATCCTACCATGAGGACAGGAAAAGTTATGGAAATCTAGTCTGGTACAACTAGTGAGGTTCTGCTTATTTCTTTTAACTGCTGAAGCGTGATGATGTTTGACTTTTCCAATCTGACTGTCTTATTTATCAATTTTTGCTCGAAACTATTGTTTTATACATTAGAAAAAACTATTGTACATCTACACCGAGAATTTGGTAGTTGCGAGCATCTAATTCTCATCTTTAATCGTTCAAAATATTGTCCCATTTTAATCTGTATTTGGGTTCATCTGGAATGACCTTGGCTTGCGATGGATTGCAATTTCATTGTTAGTGACTTCTTCCAACTTGTATTCTCTGCCATATTTCTATGGAGATGAGGTACTCCTCTTAGACCCTAGCTCGAAGTTGGGGATAGTGATTCACTTGCCTAGTATCCCTTCTTTAGGAGTGAGGATGACATGTCACCAAATTGATATGAATTGGTGGATCACTATTTACTTTATTATCATACCTTTGCTTGCTGACTTGTGAACATAGTATAACATGCCCAATTTTAGTCGAATCCACATGCATGAACAAGAATTTTATTCTGCCTGGTTACTAGCTTTAGTTTTTAAGTTGCAGAGTTTGGTTAATCACGTCTTTATATGGAATCAGGGTTCTGCCTTCCTTTTTTTCCATCCTTTCTAACTAGATGTTGGGCAATCTTGTGCATCTTTCTTGATCATTGCTAAATATTGATCCTCAGACATTTCACAACTTTTATTGAGCGGTTAATTTATAATTTCGCTGAATAATTTGGACAGGTTGAGGTAGGGAATATGCCGGTAACTGGGATGCGACTCTATTTGGAAGGAAAGAGAAGTAATTGCTTAGCAATCCATTTGCAGCACCTTTCCTCTGTGCCAAAAAGCTTTCTTCCTCGTTATGAATCGTCTCAAAACTACACCAACTCTCATGACCGCAGATATTACGAGAAGGTTCAGGGAAAGAGCTTTTCTCATGTATGTACTGCCCCAGTTGAGTCTGATGACGATCTCTCTATAGTTACTGGAGCTCGATTTGAAGTTGGGGAATCTGGCATGAAAAGTGTTCTGTTTCTACGCCTTCATTTCACCAAAGTTGCTGGTGCAACAGTTGTGAAGAAACCAGAGTGGGATGGTTCCCCGGCCCTTGTCCAAAAGTCGGGAATTCTTTCCACTTTAATTAGTACTAAGTTCTCCACTGGACAGAAACCTCCTCCAAAGCCAGCCGATGTTAACGTCAACTCTGCACTATATCCCGATGGTCCTCCAACACCTGCACCAACTCGTAAGCTCTTGAGGTTTGTTGACACAACGGAGATGACAAGAGGACCACAGGACCCTCCGGGGTACTGGGTAGTATCCGGGGCTAGGCTTATAGTTGACAGGGGTAAAATATCTCTTCGTGTCAAGTACTCTCTCTTAGCCGTGATTTTGCAAGACGAAGAGGTACTATTGCCGGGCTAACAGCTGATAGTTTTGTAGAAAAGTGAAAGGAGTATAAACAGGAGGGATCGAACTGGAGGATTGGGATTTCTCTATGAAGATTAATGTTTGATTTGAAATGAAAATTTGGAAATATATGTTTTGGTCATTTACAATCTTCTCCTGGAGTCGTTTCCATACGAATTTCTTGTATGTAAATTATTGGTGTAATATTTTGCAATATATAAGCTATATGTATACCCTTTCAGACGATGACAATGTTAGTTTTCCTTTTGTAAAAGAAGCAGATGATTCTCAGCGTGTAACTGTGGCTTTTCTATTTATCTTATGTTGTTATTTATTACTATTTTATATTTCAAGGAATACAACGGTTTTTCACTTCGAAATCTTATTATAGAACTACTTTAGATTTTGTAATCAAGGCCAAAAATTTATTTGTTTGTCACGCGTGTACTCAAAACCACACTAATTTAAAATGGCAAATCGCAAACGAATTCACTTAGAGATCGTTAGTTACTCATTAATTTGAAATCCGTATAAACGTCAGAGGTCCAATTATTGAAATAAAAATTAGGATATTTCTCGTTGGCTGTCAGCTATGTCACTTCGTTCCATCTTTTTCACAATAACCCACATCATGGAAATAGATATGGTGAAAGAATAATAGGAGCCAAGAGATCAAATGTCAAGCATCCAAAATGCACAATTTTGTGTACTGACGATGACTTCTTTAATATCAAGTTTTCTTGTAAAGAGTGGCAATTTTTGTCAATGGCTTCTCTTTGTAAAGAATAATGTATTTTGTATCCTCCAAGCCTTTCGGACTTTCCCTCCTTGGAATTGTAGATGAAAAGACGTATTTTATTATTCAAGAATTTGGTCAAAATTTTTGCCCTAATTATTTTCCAAGAAAAGGTTGAAATGAAATAGGAAACAATCTGGAAAACACCACCATGCGATCCTATGTCACAAGAGTTTAAGCTGCAGGAACTCAACTTATATGCTTTATGATTATAGTTAGGGATAATTGCAGCAAAGGTCC